>VZUA01014878.1:87413-111981 GCA_013401035.1 Horornis vulcanius
CCCCCCCAGCCTTTTTTATTCCTACGATGGAATTGAAAATAATAGATTTCAAAAGGACAGCCCTCTCAAAAGTTTTTCAAGTAAAACTTTTTTTACACAGAACAAAACTTTCACTTGTTGATCTTAAATGAAAACAAACCCTGACCACCAGCGAGTCCTTAGAGAAGTAAACCTTTTACCCATGTTCTTTCAACACAACATGACAAAACTGCATCAAACATTTCATCCACCTTTAGCCAAGGCAGAGTGTCTGGAGCTGTGATGTGCTGCAACCATCAGGCCAACCCTGAGACACTGGCATTCACAGGTTCCTAGGTAGTGCCACTAATCTGTATTAATAATTAGACAGCGTTCTGCCTGTAGGAAGAACTGCCAGAAAATGTGGCAATAACTGTTAATTATGGGGCCAGTGGTACAAGCCAGACTCTACTTTGGAAGTGGAGCACCTGCAATGTCCTCCTTAAAGAAATCTGAACAGAGGAATACTTTTGTTAGAACTATTTTCACTCCTAAAAGCAGGAGGAACAACCCACTTTTCTTTTCCCTAAAGAAGCTACAATATATACATTAATAAAAATAAATATACAGAACTATACAATTCATGTTCATTTACCTACAGACACTATCACAGCAATCCAGCTGGATGCTGCCTTGACAAATGCTGGGTGCAAAACCCAGGGTCTGCTCCCATAGGAGGTGGGGTATTGCATACTGAGCCACTGGCAAGGGCCAGGCAGTCTTTTCCCTGGGATGTCAGGGACTGCAGCAGCAAGGGTGCACGTACGAACACTACCCCCATATAAGGACAGACACACACTAACAAAGACCTGCCAACATGGACACACAGATATGTGTATACTCCTTACATATGCAAGCTTGTAAATCCACTGGCAAATCTGCTGTAAGTGGATCAATACATCACTCATAATCATCTATGATCCCTCATACACTCACCAAAAGCACATCCAGTCCATGTCTGTCCCATCTTGCAGTCATTGATTAACCCTTCACAGAGCAGCTGAGGTGCAGCAATCTCCTGAATTTTCACACATATGATTTCAAAATGAAATTAGCCCCTACTTTGGCTAATTGTTTCTGTACATCAGCCAAGGAGAAGTTTATTGCAGTTGTGCTTGGAAGGCACTCAGTCACATTTAGAGAGCATCTCTCCAAAGTTCCCAGCCCCATCAAGACTGACAATTAACTTCTAATGAAGGTTGTATATAATTCTATGATCACGCAGTTTGGCCAGTCTTTCTCCCTTATTTTATCTTTACATTAGCCAACACTGCTCAAAGATGTAGTATTTTAACGGTTCTGAATGGGCTGTCATATTGTAAGAAAACAGTAACATGCATATTTTTGTAACACTACTGCATTTCCGAGAAGCTACAAGGCACAGAAATCCCATCAATGACTAATGAGTTGTGGGTTAAGGTGGACGTACCTTGCTGAGAAGTCACTGTAGTATTCTCGACCCGTGCTGCCTGCCATAAAATTTTAATGCTGCTTCTGACATATTTATGAAATACCTCACCTAGTCTTTGCAGGATGACAAAAAGATTTACATCTGCAATTACTGCAAGCACATAGGTTTTAGCTATGCACTTTAAACTTTTGTACACAAAGGTATTTAACTTTAATACAACAAAGGTAGGTGGTGCCACAGAGCAACCATATTGGAACTGCATTAGGAGAGATTTATTTCTCTATACTGGAGGACAATTGCCCAACTCATCTGAATATAAGATGGCATTGCAATTAATTGCAATGAGGGGTCTGCCCCTTCTCTCTCTCAGCTGCCCCTGTAGAGTCATCTCCCCCCTCCACCAGCCACTGGCATGCAGACTCTTGGGATCCCAGGTGGACCTAGCAGCAAGAAGCTGCACTGCCAACAGTGATATCAAGATCAGCAAGCCACAGCTGGCTGTGTGCAGAGCCTCAGTACCAATGCTGCCAGATATGGGGCTGGGAACATTCTGCAGCTCTGTCCAGTTGCTGCAGATGCTTATACCAGACTGTCTCTCCTTAAGCCTGGTCTGTGGGGCTGCTGCAACACTCTCAAAGCCCCCTTGCACCCTGTATGGAGTACAGGTGAATGGCAAAAGGTGGATGAAGAACACAGAGAGAATGCAGGGCATTGAGAACACAAGGGGGCAGGGATGATGAGGGTCACAGAGCAGAGAAGGGACATGCGGCAAATGAGCAGCACAGAATGGAGAAGTGGCACAGGGTGGACAAGGATTGTGGAGTGGACAAGCAGCACAGGGGATCCATCCTTGCAGAATGTCACTCCATGCCTATGTGCCTAGGCACTCCTGACCTCAGCAGAAGCAGCCCCATAGCACATCAGGGCAGGCACCCTCTTTGCTCCAGACTGACCAGCTTGGTAGTGTAGGTGGGATGAAAGAGTGAACAACTGACTCAGAGAAAGTAAGTTTTGCAATATGGTTTCATTCCAAAATGGTTTAAAAGGTCACAAGAAATACCTTGTGGGATTAAATTCTCTGAGCTAGGCTGCAGAAATATTGCACTTGGTTCAGGTGAAAACATTCCACTCCATGCTTCATCCTGACTTGAGTTTTTCAGTAATTTCAGCCTTCATAACACTGCAATGTGTGGTTACTTCCAGGAAATGCAAATAATTTAGCTCATAGCAGCAGAAGATATAAGGTTACAAACCAATATAGACTGCAAACATTGTAAGCCTGGAAATAAGCATTTTGGTAGCTTGATACATGCACATTTCTGCTGACATGGAGACTGTCTTCAATTATATTCCAATGCAGGTGTGGGAACATGGGCAGGAAAGCATCTGCATGACTGAGGAAGCATCCTCCCAAATCAACACAGTCTCAGGAATTCCTCTGGTGCCCCAGTCCTTGGTGACTGTGTCAGACCCCATCATGGACTGGCCATGGCTCACCTGAGACTGAGACAGCAGCTCCAGGAGAAGGCCAGGTCCTGCCCTTTCTGCCAAGGTGGCACCACTTTTGATAGATGGAAAAGTCTCTTGTGCTCACCCCCTGCATGGATGAGCTCTGCAAGCTGAACCACATAGAATCTCAGCATCTCAGCTATTCTGCAAGACAGGTTTCCAATTGGACTGAAGGCTTTATCCACCACTGGACTGGGGTTTTAGCACACTGGCAGGGTCTGCTTTCCCCACTCTGTCACTGTGGGGAGCTTGTGTAAGCTCTGAAATACAGACACACATCCCCAGAAGAGATGATGTCAGCTCTTCTTTCTGACACCAGAGATGATGCAAATGAATGCCTGAGTGACAGAAGACAGATAGTTTCTCAATTTCCACTGCTTTGGTTCTACACCACATCCATATTACAGTCATCCTTTAAATGCAGAAAAAAAATCTTGTCGGCCAGTCTCAGGTCTCTGGCAGCTCAGTCCTCTGGCATAACAGATGGGACACTTTGCTGGCAAATGCTTTGTAGCCTAAGCCATTTCCAAGTAATGTCTGCAGCTGCTCAGCCAGACTTGATCCTGCTGAATCAGCCAAAAATGGTGCCAATGAAGAGAAGACACAAGTGGAGAAGGGATGACAGATACAGAGTCTCCTCCCACACACAGCAAGCTGATGCTTGAGGACATCATGGCTTGTCATGGCACATGCCCCAGGGGACCCATGGCTCTGAACAGCCCAGTGCACACCTCACCAGGACCAGGCTCCTCATTGACTCCTGGCATTACGTTTCCTGACTTTGATTCCTGCAAGAATCAAAGACAAACTAGCCTGAGCTGAGATGGTTCCTTCACCCTGAAGAAGGCTGGAAGGAGAAAAAGATGGGGCTGCACCAACACCCTGTGTCCACACCTTCAACAGACAAAGCAAGCAGCTGCTCTCCCACCTGGTTACTATTTGTCCCGCCATGGAGTCTGTGCACACCTCTCCACATGAGTATAACATCCATGTTGAAACAGCAGTTACTTGCAATAAACTGTTGGTTGACTGACAGGATTTAGTGCATCTGATGCTGAAAGGACATCAAGTCAGTACAAGAGTGCATTAGTCTGTGTAGGAATTAAGGAGGTGACATTTAAACTTCCGAGCTTAGTCCACAGTCAGAGCAGAGTCTTATCCCAAACCTACTGAAATGATAAGAGACAGATGAGTTATTCTCATCTGAAGTGCCCCAATGCCATATTTGCTGACAGAAACAAATGAACACATGCTTCTTTCTGGAGTCTTCTCACTTCCCCTTGCAGACTATCCCTCTTCTCCTGGCCCAGAACATGCACACCATGAGTAGGAGACACATCCTCAAATATCTAGCTCCTGCATCCCCTGTCCAGGGTTCACACCTGCCTCACACAGCTGACCACACAATAGTTTTCCAACACAAACAGATGGATAACCTCTGCTTTAAACTGTGTTTTCAGAGGAAATTTCTGCTGTGGAAAAGGGGCAGTTCTTTTATTGAGATTGTGGTGGTTTTCATAGAAGACTAAAGAAGCTTAGCACCTTCCTTCATTTTTACTACAGTATGTCATTTTGATTAACAGTTGTTACTTAATTTTGCTTTCTTTCTGTTCCATTTTATTTTGCACTGATCACATTATATTGCATTGCACTACACTGCAATCTATTATACTGCTAAGCATTTTCACTTGTTTTGATAAAGTCTCAAGGAGTCTAGAATATCCTGGGAAGAGAGTGCTTTATTATCAAAGTATTTCATTTCAATTTGCGCCATAGGCATCAGTTCTGAGAACTGGAGTTTACCACAGGGCAGAGGTTCTATGTTCAAACAGTCCTAACTGCAAGCAAACCCTCCCCAGCAACAATCATAAAGAAGTCAAAGTCCAGAAAGCAGCAAAAAGACTGAATTAATGAAAAACAGCCTGCAGGAGAATGGCTGCAAAGTCCCCCAGAACCTCTACAGGGGACATCCTCCTGTGGCAGAGGGGAGTGCTTAGGGAGCTGGGATGGTTGGGTTCAGGATCTAGTCTGCAGCATTCCCTTGGCCACAAAAATACTGGAAGCAGGAGACTTCCCTCTTATTGCAGGAAAACTTCTTGACACCTTGAAGCTGGGCAGATATTGAACTCCTGTCACCCTGAGCTAGGCATGTCACTCAGTGCATACAGAAACCCCAGCTGGGGATGGCATATGGGAAGCCCTCTCTGAGACAAGAATCTCAGCAAGAGGTGAATCTCAGTAGGAGGTGGGCTAGCCAGGGTCTAACGCTCAGGAGGAAAGAAATGGCATCACATCCTACCCTCACCACATGGAAGCACTGGACAGTTGGGCTGTCGAGCTCAGATGTGATGGGAACACAGACTTTACTCTCCCCATCACTGTTATCAGCTGCCATGCTGTGTGGTATGGCAGGAAAAAAGCAGCCGTGTCACACTCCTGATCATGGACACACTGGGCCATCAAGTGCTTTCCACTCTGCTTACTTTGGGGATCTTGGCATTTGCTCATTGTCAAACACAATTTGTCTGGAAAGTACCTGATTGATTTGATGGCTGGTCTGGCTGCTCCCTCTACGTACAGGGGGAGTCCTTAGTGCCCAGAGGAGACCCTGGGAGCTGCCTGGGTGGGGGCAAACTGATCCTGCATATGGCAAATTCTTAAAATCAGCCCCGTGTGCCAGGTCCTACACAGCATATTACTGAGCTATTAACACATCATCTTTAAATTTCTGTCTCTAGATATTTTGGGGCAGGTTATTGTAGCTGCCAGCACGAGGGGTTTCAAAATTACTAAATTGCAGAGAATAGAAAAATGTTTAGTAATGTAACTTCCCCTTAAAAGAAAAGAAACAAACCAGCAATAAAAGACTTATTAAATTACCACTATTGCTTTTGTAACCAATAATCTTGCTTAAAGGTGAGCAGCACATCAGACTCGTAATGCTCGAGCCCTGTGCCACCATCTGCATGCCTCTCTCTCTCTATCCTCCCATCTTCAGGGACCATGGGCAGATACGGTGCAGCAGCATCCCATCACTGCCCAGAGCACCCTCCTCTGCAGTGATGCTCCATGAGCTTCGTAGCCACAGACAACCTGGGAGTCTTGGCTAAGGCTCCAGAATAAAGTACTACAAGCCCTGGTTTCCATCCCTCAGTACGAAAAATCCCAGCCTCAACACTCTTTGATCCAAAGAGCAGCTTAACTTGAACACTGTATCTGAACAGAGCACTCCCCTATCCCAAGGGCAACATCACTCAAGCTACTGGAGCCCCAAACCCTGGCACCATCCTGGGGTGGGGAGGAGACAGTTTTGGCGTGGAGGTCTGGCTGGAAGACGCACCCCAACCCACAGCCCCCGGTGTCACCACTGCTGGCTGACGAGATAGATGGATTTGACTGAAGGTAGCCAAACTGTCACTCAGGAGGTGCCCCCTCGGTACTCTTCTGGCTGGATCTACTGGAGGATGGGCTTGCCTGAGCCCCTCCTGTCAGGGATTTCAAAGGGAACAAGCAGCTGAATGCGGATCTGACAGCTCGGCCGAATTAGGGCTATTTGCATGCTAATTTCTACCGTGCTTAACTCACTGGCAGACCCAGAGCGAGAGGCAGCCTCTGCATGTTTGGAACAATGCTTGACTGATCTAGCTGCGTTAACGAGCAAATTATGGTAATTTTGTTATTACAAATGCATAGAAATTTCCAAAGAGTGGAGCAATACAATATGTTTTCTCTCCTCCTCCTCACTCCTAAATACAGACCTCTTTGTTTATACACACTTCACCTTGCTTACTTATGTTTAGATATGCACAATGTCTCACCTCGACAGGAGAAGGCAGAAATTATGGACAGAGCAGAGAGGCCCAGCAAAGCAGAGCGGTCTGCCTTTGCCACGTGTGGGACATTGGAGACCACATCCTTAGCTGGAGTAAAGAGCAGAGGGCCCAGCTGACCCCAGGTGAGGGGAAGGTGGATATGTAGGCTGTAGGCTTTCCAGCATTTTATCAATTCAGTAATTTAATTCAATAAAGTAATATCTGACATCATATTAAAAAAATACGTTTTATCTATATTCTGTGAAAACACAGTAATTATATTCCTGACAGATGAGAACCAAAACATTTCTTTAGACCTCCAAGATCCTTGCAGACCCTCATTCAAAATGTACATGAGCAGAAGATAAACATATACTATTTACCTAACTGCTTCATTATTAATTAAGGGAATAATTTGTCAGCTTGTTTGCAATTTGCCCCAAGATATATGTGATGGCACATCACATACTACATCATAGGTGATGAAATTTCTCAGGATTTGTCTTCTAAGACTATAAAAGGGTGGGGAGACACTTTTGTGGAACAGCCCCAGACCTGGGGAAAAATGCAAAAAATTTGCTTAACTAGAGAAGGCCATGTCAGCACTTCTATCCTTTCATAGCAGGTCTTCTGACTATGGCATGGAAGCCTTCAAAACATTGAAGATGGTTTCGTGTGCATCTGCAGGGACTGAAGTTGTCTTTGGAGTGCATCAGGGGACATTTGGGTTTGAGTTTGAACTGAATGAGCTGTCAAAAAGGCACAGGTGCCTATAACCCAAACATACATACCCATCCCAGCCACAACTGCAGCATGAAGCAGATGGAACAGATGGCAAACTTGGGAGTCACTTCCAAGCTCTGAGGAGGTAACTTGCAAACTTTCTTCTTCACCAAATAATTGTTAAGGTTTATTCCTCATTTGCTTTAGGTCCATCTAGCATTAAGGGCCAGAATCTCCTTTCACTGTCACTGCCCAGAATAATGTCAGTGTTCAAGTAATCAAGCAGTTCCAGCCTTATGCTGTACAACAGAGGAGAACCTGGTTTACTGATGGCCTCTGACATCCCACACAGTGCAATTTGGTTTCTCTGCTCCTGGTTTTAGGCGTTTTATCTCTCAGCTTCTTCTTTTTTTACTTCCTAAACATTGTCATAAGATTACAACATGCTGTTGTAAAACTTTGGCAAAGGTAGAGCCAGAACAAAAACCAGTAACAAAAAATAGTAACTATGAATAAAGTCTTCAGTGTGAAAGTTGATCCAAATTCCACTAGTCTCTGCAGACTGGATCCTGGTAGTCCCACTTGTCCAAATGTCTGCCTCCTAACCCCTCCATGACACGAGGCTGGCGTTCTGGCCCCCTGAACCCCTTGCTGCAGGTAGGGTGCCAGTGGGCTGAGGGAGGGTGCTATCTCTTGCAGACTCAGTGTGAGGAATAGCCTCAACAGGAAGAAGTCAAATAACCTTACTGCTGCTCAGCATCAATACCTGCCAGCCACAATGAAAAAATGCATCTGAAAACCATGTGTTTTGTTTGCAACATCATCTTCTTCCCCTTCACACGTTAGAGCAAGCATCTTCTCCTAGATAAAAGATCGCTAATGACAGTATTGCTATTTTTTATGCCTTTCTTTTCAAAGCCCAGTTTTGAATGTCAGTGTTTTCAGGTCCCTTTAGTCGGGTAATTGCACATAGACTTCTTATAAAGGAAATTCATTTGTTCAGGGTCACTGCATGGTTTTTCATTAAAAACAAATTACCAGTGTTCAGAAAGGACATCTGGGTTTCAAGAGTCCCATTAATGACTATATTCTCAGCATCACTGTTCTGGAGAGTCTACCCTTTCCTGTCACCTAGCATGCAGAGCCTGCCAGGAGAGGAGGGCATGGGGTGAACATCAGCCCTAGGGAGGGGAAAAGGGGTGGCAGAGCAGGGGCTTCAACCCTGAGATGGGAAGAAAGAATAGGGGGAGGGGACAGAAACTGAGGGGAAACAGGGGCTGCTGTCCCAGCACTTCTAACACAAGAACTGGAATAAAGATTTAAGCAAGTTATCATGGCTACTTGCATATGACCTGTGTCCAGCTCAGCTGCAGCATCATAAGCATGATGGCAAGGGCACACACATGCTGGTGGACACAGGTGTGGTTTGTCCAAACCCCTGTCTCAGCAATGAAATTGCTGCAAGCCCCTCTGCCCCAGCACTGTCAGGACTCAAATGGGACACAGCTTCTGGGATGGGTTGCTTGGAGCAAGCACACCTACTGCAGCTCTTGCACCACTCCTCATGTTTCCCCTCTGTCCCCTTGCTGATGGCCACCATCTGCCCCACACATGGCAGAACACTGACCTTCACATACATCCTGGGAGGAGACCCACAGACACAAATAGTGATCTATGAAGAGAGACCTGAGGTAGGGCTGGAAACAAGCTGGTGATTTGTGAAGCTGCAAAAGATCAAGAAAAGACTCTGGGCAAGCAGCACTGGTCCCTGTCACCATGCCAACTCCAGTCAGCAGGGCATTAGAGCCCATTAAGGAGGAGGAATAGCACTGGAGGGAAGGCCTAGCTTTCCAGAGGTGAGGGAAACATGGCAATTGTATGGTCTCTGTGACCAGGCAACAGCTGCTTCAGAAGCTGCACTTCTGTTCAGACACTTCACTCAGGAAAGGGCTCTGAGGCCTCCACACTGGCCACAGAGCAAAACCCCTGCAAACATTGCATTTCCCAGTGTGCATCCAACTTGCTTCTGCTGAGCTACCAAAGCAAAGTGTGAGGCAGTAAAAGGAGCAGGGGAGGCAAAACCTGCAAGCAGAAGACAGCACCATCTCCACACAAAGAAGCAAACAGTGCCAGGACCACATGTCTGTAATGGAGCAAGCACAGACAGGTGGCACAAGGCTTCACGTTGTGAGTACATGATGGGGTGAAGAAGATGCAGTTTGTGCCTGCCTGCTCTTCCCCAGAGATTTTGCCCCAGTAAGGAAAGGCTGCTGGGGAAACACTGCTCCATATTTTCAAAGCAACTGTACCTTAGGGGCACAGTCACAGTGTGAACAAATAGTAACAACAGCACCAAATTATTGGGGATAACTTCTGCATACATCATCTCAGTATACTGTGGAATCTTGTGCCCCAAGATGATGCTGAAGCATCTAGTAGGAACCAACAATGGATTAAAGCCTTAAACAGATAATCAAATATGCAGTAGGTAAAATGAACATTTACAAGGAATATAAACTTCCACACCTCAAGGCATCAGCCACCAGACAATGAGGGTTAAAGAGAAGTGTGCAATCTGCTCCAAGCACTGCTTCCTCAGGTGAGGTTGTCCCCTTCCTCAGGTGAGGTTGACAACTGCTCCTAGGATCCTGTGGCTTCCCATGACATATCACATGATAGAGTCAATGTTGATGCCTGCTCCCAGCATGTCCAGGAATATTTACCAATAGTCACCAATCTTATGTTGGGTCTACCCACCTTCTTTCTGTCATTAATAATTCCAAGAGGAAAAGGTGCGTCAGGCATGGGGCACAGAGCACAGGCAAACAGGATACCAAGCCAGAAGCTGGAAGAAGGTGCCACTGTACTGCTGCAGGGTGAGACCATGGTCACAGGATGGAAGAGGAATGAGGAAAGTGATTTTTCCCAGTCCCTGTGTAGACATTAGGATCTTCCCCACAACAGAAAAGATGTCTATAGGGCTCTCTCCAGCCTCAAAGTGGGATTCACAGCTCAGTCATTCAATGGCAATTGAGATCTAGAAGTGTGGACTGCTGGCACCACTCCTTTACAGAGAGGGGCCTGATCTCCCTCTGCTAACAGCTTTCTGATTCCATCCCTACTCATCAGGCAGAAGCATATGAATTTCTGCAGCACATTTCCAGCAGTGCCTTGGTTGAAACACTGAGTCATGGAATGACCTGCCATTTCAGGATGGAAAGGTCTTCAGAGGGTCTCAGGACCCTTCTCAGTGCAGGATCAGCAATAAGGCCAGGGCAGAATACTCAGGGCTTCACCCAATGTGGCCTTGAAAACCCTCAAGCATGGAGACTGCACAAACCCTAAACAACCTGTTCCACCACTGCGCCCATCTCTTGGGGGAAAAGTTTGGAGACTTTTATCATGCCCAGTTGCATCTTGGTTGTTTTGACTTCTGCCAATTATTTCTTTGTATTGAGGGGGCCCAAACAGGTACTATTGCCATTGTGAGTCCATAAGTTCCAAGTGAGGGGGGATAACTCCTTCCCTCCAATTCCTGCCCAGGATGATGCTGACCATTCTCCCGACAAGTACAGATGGCAGACTGATGCTCAGCTCTCAGTCTGCCCTATTCCTGGAGCTCCTCCAGGAACTAAACAGTCTTCAGCCCGTTTTGTTGCAAAGTGGTCCTTTTCCTGCTGCAGGATCTTTTGGTTTGCCCTTGCTGGGTTTCATGCTCCTCTCCAGCTTGTCTATGTGCCTCCCCATCACTGCCCTGCTCTGGAGCCTACTGCTGGCATCATGCAGGTTGGCACCGAAGACCTGATAAGCTGGGCTCTCCTCTAGTTGTGGATGAAGTTGTGAACCAAGAGAGACCTCTAGCCATGCCCTGCAGCTCTATGTGTGGCACCAGCACCCACCTGGAGTGTGGCATTAGGCACTACCTCAGCCTGACCAGCCAGCCAGTTGTTCTCCCACCTACCTACCCATTTGTCCCCACCGTGGCATTTCACTTGTGCCCTGTGACATGAGAGCACTGTGGTTGCGGGCACCTCAGCACAGCTCAGACAGCTCCCCTTCAGTCAGTTCTACAGGGTGACAGCCACCAAAAGGCAGGAGAAGCTTGCAGGGCCAGTGGCCTGCAGAAGAAACACATTCATGGGAGCCTCGAGCAATGCCAGCTGTCAGTCCCTAAAGCTCCGGACTGAAATCAAAGCATGTGCTTGTTTGTTTGGTTCTTTCAGAGAAAAGAATTTGAATAGCTTATTCTCTGCCAAGGCAGACAAGACACATAAACATGAAAATTCACTGCTGATATGCAAGTCCCTTGTTTTGCAGGAAAGGAAGGAAATGTGAAATTTTGAGCGTGTGTTTGAACAAGTCATGCAGATGCAGCAGAGACAGGTTCCTGTGTACCTCCTTGCCTGTGGGAGAGACAAGGAAGAAACTGGGGCTGGCAGGAGGCAAAAGGGCTTCTTGTTAGGATGAGCAGTGGCAGGAGAAAAGATAAGGACAGAATATGAAGCTGAATCCACACATCTTGCAGATGTAAGGGAGTGAGAAGGTCTCCTGTGACCCACAGGCAAGCTACAGACCCCAGCAGATGTGGGACAAACACCCACCATGGTAAGGGCTGGGTTTACTCATATCAGCAGGGCAGAAGCAGTGGCAACAAGCATGCAACAAAACACTGCTTATGTGTTATCATGTATACATTTCTCCCATGTCTCTAACCACTTAACTCACACAATTGCTTAATTACAAGCAGAAATTCATGGCTAATGATTAAAAATCTTATCAAGGAAGCACATTTCTAGCAAAGGCTCCAAAAATTAGAACAAGGCAGAGGCAGGTTGTGAGATGAATTCCTGAGTGGTGGCACAACACATGCCTGTGCTTGGGCATGACAATTTGGCTATTTTGGAAAAAGCAGGGATGTGCCGGTGGTAACAAACTGGGTCTGTTGCCTGCCTTACTGTCAGCCCCTCAGGGACTGTGGGGCTTACCCTAGCAAGGCTCTAAAACTGGTCCTGTAAAGGACAGGAATCAAAGAAGGATTGAGAAGGCATTTTGGATGCTAGTTAGCAAATTCTCACTTAAATGAGACGGAGAACCTACAGGAATTGCAGCTGACCTTCACACTAGCTGGAGCAGAAGGTTGTTATTAAAGGAACCAGTGAGAGGAACAGTGCAGTTATTCAATATAATGGGTCACACAAGCCTATATGTAGTTAAAAATAAAATCTATTACCTGGGAAAATCAGTTCAGATGACTCTACATCACTGAACCTACACTGCATCTCCTCTGGCTGAGCACCATTAAGCCCCACATCCTGCAGCTCTGCCAACCCACCCTTGCATCTGTTCCCAAAGAACTGGTAACTCCCCAAAAAAGACAGGAGTGCAGTGGCCCCACCACTCCTTTCTGCCAGCACCCAGAAGTCACGGTCCTACTCTGAATTGCATGCAGATCTGCAGCAAACAGCCCTGAAGGCTGGCATCAGTGATGTGACATACCTGCAGAACCTGCACTGCCCACCCCAGACACGTGCACATCCTCTGCTTCTGCTGCCACACAGGCAAGCAGTAGCCACCAGCTGGCTCATGCCACCTGCCATTTCTGACTGCAAGGTTCCAAAATGGGAAGGAAATTAGAGAAGTATTGTGTCCTGGCAACAACTTGGTGTCCCCATGAGTCAGGTTTGCATGGAGGAAGTCTGAGATCAGGACATGTCCAGCCCCCATGGCCAATGACCTCACAGCTGGGGCAGCACAGAGGGACAGTGTTGGGAGAAACCAGGTCAGTTAGAGCAAAAGCTGAGTCAGGTGAGTAGAGCCTGGCACAGCCCCAATATGGAGCAATCTCCAGGCTCTACAGAGGGGTGGCTGGGAGCTCTTTCAGCATTTTGGTGCCAACACTTTGCTTTGGCACTCTGCAGGTTATGCAGCCTCCTCTGCTGGGGAACCTGGTCCTACTTCACTCAGGATCACTCCATACCTACCCTTCACCACTGTGGCTTCTACCACAGCACAACCCATTCATAGCATGCAGTGCTTCTCTCCTGAAATGCTATTTGTTTTCCTTTTATGTTTTCTTTCCCCCCTACTCTGAAGACTCACCAGGCACCATTCCTGTCAGCGCTGGAGCGGAGTAGCTGCCCTGTCCGGCAGGAGGGACATGTGGAGGGTATCCTGGGAGGGTTGTACTTGCCAGCTCACGACCTGAGGAATCAAACCAACAAATCACCACGTGAGCATTGCGACAAGCAGACATGGTTTTACATCTCCCCAAGCACCCAGAACACAGCCATGCATTTGTCATCACTGCTCTGTGAGGACCAGCATGGGATTTCCAGCCTGGCAGGGAGGGCAGGCACAGTTTTGTTTTCTCTATAAGCTGCCACAAAGCTCCAATGAAGTGCGAGACGGAAGGTGAAGAGTAGAGCTCTGCAGGGAGAGGAACACACCCGCCTGAACTCCAGCTGCTTACCCCTATTCCCAAATTCCTCCAAAGCTTAGATTTGTAAAGTCAAAAGCAGTGAAATGGGAAATAACACAGATCTTAATGACATTTTGCCAGAAAACTCCCTAGAAAATCACATGCACAGGCTGAGACTGTTTGAGATCTAAATACAATGCAGGGCATTTATTGCTTATTGAAGCAGTAAAAAAAAATAAAAAGGAACAAACATAAGGCATTAAGACATGAAGGTGGTTTAGAGTATAGTTTGTCACAGTGCCTGAAGAAGAGTCAGATTTGTAGACACAGCCTGATGCACTGCTCTTTCTTTAGCCACAGAAAGAGGTTTTAGTCAAGTATCAACAGGACTTCCATGGAAATAACCCCACAAAAGCAGGCAGTGAAATTCCTTCCATCTCCCTCTGCCCCTGGACCAGGCATCTGGGGTACCATCTTTTCCTTCACCCTCTCCCAGACATCTCCTATCACCTTTGAGGCTATGTTTCTGCTGGCAGTGTAAAGACAGGAGGTCAGATAGCATGGCTCACACAGTGCCACAGAAGTGTTCCCTCAGTTGTGCCTGGACCCTGCTCCCATGTGGAGGTTCTGGAATAATCACCATCCCTTCAGGCTGCTGCAGTGGGATTTTGGGTAAACTGCTGTCAGCTATGGCCACAGGAGAAGGAAGAACAGGATTCTCTTGGGATCTCATCAGGCATCCATGGATGGATGAGGGATCCATCCCTCACCCCCAAGGAAATCCTGGAGCCCACTCATGGTCTTCTGGGCTCCCATGGCATCCTTGGGCAGAACACTTAGCCAAGGAGAAGTTGATTTCAAGACACACACAGGTGCCTGGTAGCATTGACCCTGCAACACCATGGCTTGTTCAGCAGCTGGATGTAGGCGCTGCAATCCCTTCCCAGTGTGAGCATCACACACCCTACTCAGGCACCACTTTAATTTGTGGACCTGCCCCTTTAGACCTCTGCCAGCACCTCTGCCAGCCTGCCAAGTGGTTCCTCTAAGGCCAGGGGAAAATGAGGGGCCCATCAGATCCAAACCATAGTTCAGAGGCAGTGGCATTGCATGAGAGCTTAGCTATGAAAAGCTGAGTGTGCATCTCAGTTAAGAGGAAGGGACTCTGGGCTGCATGAAGCACCTGGCCCTTTCACTCTTCCAGCCTCTACAGGACAGGGACTGCTCTTGTACCAGTCAGCTCCAAGATCCTGTTGGCCCAAAACAGCTCATTAGCAAAAATCAAGTTCCTTCCTTAAAGGGTAACATATTGGATCAGCAAAAGTTATGTGACTTAGTTGATTTTAGCACCACTGACAAGAAAAATGCACAGATTCTGTTTTTTCACATTGTGTTCTATCGGCAACATTTTTAAAGACAGGCAACTTTTTGGGGTCTCCAGAGCTTGGGGAGATTGAAACTCAACATTTTTCCAAAAGTGAAAACAATTTTTTATTAAGTTTTTTTGTTGGTAGAGATTTTGAGCCCCAATTTAATTTTTAACTGATCTAAAAATAAAACTTTTAAGTCTTCCCTTTTTCAATATCTTTAAAGAAATGAGACTTCATCTGATGAGATAAGAGACAGGTACACAAGTAATTGCAAATTGTGGCTCACAATCTCTGAGTCATGGCCACAAAGGCTGCCTCCCCCTACCCTCAGATGAAGGGGTGCATGCCAAAACTCTAGCATCGCTGCAGTGATCTCTTAGCACATGCCCCACTTTCCTCTGAACTCAGTATCTGCAAATCAGGATGCAGGCTGTCCCTCTCAGGCCCTTCCTACGGAATATTTATGGTGCATTCACATCCTAAAAGAATTTAAGGTTCAAAACAATTGATTAATTTGCTCTCCAGTGCTAGGGAGAAGTCACATCCCTTACGGAAGGGCATAATGAATTCTAATTATTCAATGCAGGCAGAAAATGGTTATTTTAGATTAAAATGTTCTCCCCTCATCACTGCCCTGCTTCCTTCTCTCCCACACAAAATTAAATGTTTCATATCACCTCTATAGTCTGGAGAATACAAAAGTATCTGCAGTCTACATAAAGTCAGTCTTGGAAGCTGAGTTCACCCCCAGTGCTCGCAGGGCCTCAGCTAACAGCTGTCCCTAATGCAGACGAACATTTCACAGGCTGACTACTGCCATCTAGGAGCCCTCCGGAGACCCAGGAGGGAAATCAGGACTCCTCCTTTCCTTGGTTGTATGGTGTCACCACAGAATGGCACAACACATCACATCACAAAGGTGCCTTGACTCTCCCAAACTGCCCCACAGTGGCTACACCCTACTCCTCACTTTCCATTACTATCATAAAAAACCTTGACATTTACTTCAATATTTTGAAATATTACAAATGATTCACTTTCTCCAAAGCCACTGCCATCCCCAGAATGATTAGGATCATTGTCAAGGGCACTGAGCAATGTAATCACCATGAACAACAGTATAACAAGTAGGACCTCTGCTCCTCAGTCAATAAAGAAAATATCACCCATGATCTACTCCACAGGTCTGGGCTGGTTTCCATTACATCCCATTTTCAAATGAAATGTTCTGTCATCTGTCAACAAAAGTTCCTTGTAGGGTCCCCACAGCCAAGTCTCAGGCAGGGCCTGAGAAGAGGCTGAGGGGGCTGGCCAAAGGTGACCAAAGGCATAGCTGCAATACAACCTCATCCTGTCAATTCTATCTAATTTGCTTTCACCAAAAAAAAAGAAAGATTGAAGCATCCTATTCGCTATGAGATTTTCCTCCAGTGCTGGCAAGCTTCAACTGCATTAAAAAATTGATTTAAGAGAAAAAACCAAATCCACCTAGTAGAAAGAGAGGTTAAGAGGCAGCCTCTGCTCCAGGGTGTTCCTGCCTTACTCATACACACAAGGCACTCAAGAGGAAATGAACATCTACATTTTAGCAGTGGGCCACACAGACATAGGAAGCTAGGTCCTTCAAGACATATTTGTTCCTGAATGTCTTTGTCCTGTGCTTTTTGAAGGTTATTTTAGACACTTAGAGATAGGGCAGAAGCAGCTGTGGGCAGAGCTGCCTCCTTGCTTTGCCAGGCTGGTATTGTGCAGCTGAGCTGCCAGATCCTGCCTGTAGAGAAGCGCAACTAGCAGGATTTTCCAAGGTAACCAACAATCTCTCTTCAAAAACCTCTGCCAATTGTAAGCTCCAAGTACCAAAATACGTTTCTGAGTCTTTCCTACAGTGGCCTCCACATGGAGAGGCTGGTAACCCCAGCAGCATCATTACCTTCAGTGATACGTGCTGACCTGAAACTGGCACACCTCCATGACAGAAGGAGCACATAGCAGCTCTAGTGCCCATTCAGCCTGGACCCTGCCATCTCCTTTATCCCATCACCTCCTCCTGACTGCTAGTGACTGCTTCACCAGGCTCCTTCAGGTTCCTGATGAATACTTCCAAGGCAATGCTGACCCATCACTCATCTGATTTCCAGAGGGGAAATGTCTTAGGGGGAGCACCAGTTTTGTCATTGTGGGGAGTGGAGCAAACACCTCTGCTACAGATACCCCTGTGCATGTTAAAGGCTCTGCACACAAAAGATAGTCAATAAATGCTCATCACTCCGTTCGGATTATCATCAAAGCAAATTATCATTTTGCAAAGAAAGTGTAAATAAGAAATTTTCTTCTGTAAAAGAAATTTTGCCACCAGCTACAGGAGAGCTTAGCAGCAACTCCTACACAGATGAGGCAAGCAGTGCTTGGGCATCAGCAAATGTCCCTGCTGCAGGATAAAATGGCTGGGGCATAGAGCAGCCTGCAGCAGCAAAGGACTCTCCTGTCTCCAAACCACAGTGAAAAAAAAGAGGCAGCTGTTTGCAAGCATTCCTTAATTCATCTACCTTCTTAAAAAAAATCAAAAGGCGGCGAAGAGCATTTCCAAGTGTGTCTTTGTATACTACTGTGTGTAAACGTGAATCCAATTAACTTCAAATTTAACTACTAATGAAATTATCTCATTTTGCTATCAGCTCAGCTCTCATCCATGGCAGTAATTAACCACTGGGGGTTGTCACTCCCAGACACATGACACAAGGACTCCCCCAAGCTCAGGTGCTTCAAACCCATGCAGAATTCATTACCCTGACAGTGTGAAAACCCTTCACTTTCAATACCACAGGGCACCAATACATTTTTTTTCCCTTTATCTAACAGATTGTCAGTAACAGTATGAAAGAAATGAGCCCACTGGACACGTAATTAATTACAGCAAAGGATACATCAGAAAATGTAGGGGGTTCAGGTGGTGGAAGGGGGCTCACAAAACCCCTTTGCCACTGTCTCACAACCACCAGCAGGGCTGGTGATTTTCCTCTCCATGAAGCACCATGTGCACTGAAGGAAGCCAGGCCTTTGCCCCCCGCCCTATGCTCACAGCAGGTGTGTGATTGCCACTGGCTCAGGAGCATGATCAAGAATGAGGCAGTCCTCTGGGTTAATGGGGTAATGCCACCTCTTCAGAGTCAGAGGTTCAATACCAATAGGTCAGCAATATTGAGAAAGCCAGTCCGGCAGTGCCGGTGAATCCTCCTGCATTCCCACTCCCCTTGCAGGTATCATCACAAGACATCAGCCCATCTGAACTGGCCACCCAAGGTAGCACACACCCCTGCCTGAAATTACACAAGGTACTGCCCAGCACCAGAGTGCTCCACCCAGCAGAGACCAGCATTGCCCTAGGCTCCACCTCAGGCATCCCTGCCCAAATCAGATCCCCCACAGACCTGTCCACCAGCACAGATCAGAGCCCTCCCCACCAGATCCACACAGAGGCTGCTGCCTCACCTGAGTCTTCATGTCTTTCTAGAAAACTATTTTTGAAAATGCAGGTTTGCACTAGGCAAAGAGGAGATGAAGAGATGCTGCCAAACCAGCCCATAGTATTGTGCAATGAGCTGTGCAGGTGCCTCCGTGCGCCATCCCATTCAGTCTGGGCTTCTAAAGCTCCTTGCCTGGCAGCCTCAGTGTGCAAGGAGTCCTTATGCTGGGCAACCAGGGATGCCACTCAGCAGCTGCAGCAGGGCACCAGCAGAATTGATAAACCACTTCCAAAAGGCCTCCCAGATGGATGAACTTGGCTTCAGACTGTGCTATCTTCAAAATAACCTTGCATTGTCTCTAAGACTCCAGATTGTGATGGGAGGAGGATGGCAGCCCTGCTGTGGTCATATTCCTGGTCCTGTCACACGGCACCTCCTTCATCAAGTGCCTGCAAACATTGGTGGCAGAGGAAGGGACCTGCACTGGTGCTGTTCTGCTGCCAGGACCTCAGAGGACTGCTGGCCCTAGGAACCTGCACATGTTGCTTTCTCTTTGGTGGGCTTTGGCAGCTGTCCTGCCATACCAGGCACCTGCTACCCCAGATATGAGGAAGCTGTGGTGGCTTACAGGAAGGGATGCCATTGCTTAACACCAGAAAAAAAAAAAAAAAAAAAAAAAAAAAAGAAATTGGCAGAGATACTTTGTGGGTGCCACTTCATCTCTGAGCAGCAAGCCCACATTTCTAGCCTATTTGAGTGAAATTGGTTACCAACATTGTTTTATCCTGAAAAATCCAGTTCACTTTTAAAAGAGTTAAAAGCTCTTTTTCTTCTGCTCAGTGAATTACTTGATCATACTATCCTGGTTGTTTCAACTGTTATCCCAAAGAAAATATTTGGTTAAATGCACAACACTGTTATCAGGAAAAGACCTGATGAGTTCTATCAATTGGCTCTTGCTCCATTTGCCACCTGGAGATGTGTGAGTATCACCCAGGGTGTGCTCAGGGCAGCACCATGGGGCAATGGTATACCCAAACAAGAGAAAAGCATGTCCTAAAAAAACTATTGGGTTTTATCACATACAAAATACTTCTCCACAGTGGCATCTCAGTCATTACTGCCTCGGGTCCAAAGCCACTGAGCACATGCCCCAACATTCAGTCCTGCCCAAAAGTTGGTAAGACTCTGTATCCCACAGATGCCTGCAGTACAGCATTTCATGCCATTCCACTGGGAAAGGAGATGTCACCAGCACAGGACTCCAACACACTGAATTGCTGCTGTTAATGAATAACTCCCCTCCTGTGCTCATCTTGCTCTATTTATGGACATCAAACCAGTGTGGTGTGCTTACTGTGATGAGTTACCTCTCCTGCACCTAATTAGAGGCAGATAAAACAGTGGTAACATACAGATCACCTGTAATGATTTTGCTGACTCGATTATTCTTCTGACAATTAGCTCTGGCTGCCAAAGCCTCACAGGAATGTCAAAGTCTACTTCCTACAAAGCAGGTAATGTCACAGGTATGACCATGAAATCAATAATGAGGCACAGCTCTTGCAGAGGGCATTCAGGTCAGATGGAACAGCCCTTAAATTAAACATTGATAAGCAGAACACAATTATCCATCATGTTTAAGTGCCTGCGTGAAATTAGCAGCCAGGGAATGGGAGCAGTGGGGGAAAGATTAGTGGAGGAGGTATTGAAATGCGCAGTGTCCACTGTGACTGGGGCTGCAAGGGCTCATGACAGTAGCACCATAGTCTGCTATCAGAGCCATAAAATTCAGATTAAGCACTCTGCACTGAAACAGGAGCTGCAGATGTGGGTCTGTTTTTCTCCTCATCTGCAGCAACAGCAGATGTTTAGAGGACTCCAAAGCTGCCCTTCATAGCGGGTGTCTCTGCTACTCTTTCCATTGACCCAATTACACTTTTAAAAGAGTGCTGGGCAGGTATAAGAGAAAGGAAGGAAGACTGATGCTTTCTGTGAGAGCAAAAATGCAGTGAGAAAGTAGAGATGAATGCCCCAGTATGTTTTCTCTGTGGTTCCTAAGAAAGAGTCCTGGAGCTACAGAGTGCTCTGCCCTCAGTCCCATCTCCTCTGGATAATCTCTTTTGTACTGCTGCATAGAACTCCTGTTCCTTCCTCTGTGCAGCCACAGAGCTCTTGCACCCTATAAACAACTCAATATTCCAGCTTGTCACATACTTTTTAGGATTGCTAGGATGAGAAAGTTTTTTTCTGCACATGTGAGCTGAGCTGCACCATCATCCACCTTGATCTTCAAAGGCCACCTGGTTCTCTTGTCCCTCCTGTAACACATGCAAGGTTAGAATTCCACAAGTTGACCCCTTTATTCAACGCATACACTCACAATGCATTGGAAGGGACATCTGTGTGGAAAATAGGGAAAAAAAACCCCCAGGTAGACAACATCTTTGCAAGAACCTACCCTCACCCTAATTCTTGTGTGACCAACAACTAGCCACACACTAAAATTCATCAGCATAATTTAGCCTTTCCCTGGC
This sequence comes from Horornis vulcanius, assembly GCA_013401035.1. Lineage (NCBI taxonomy): Eukaryota > Metazoa > Chordata > Aves > Passeriformes > Scotocercidae > Horornis > Horornis vulcanius. Next base: position 108,676 of record VZUA01014878.1, read on the forward strand.
CCATGATAAATTACATCTTCACACCTTGAAAGGTTTCTCTTTGTTGAGCCCATCTGGGGCTAGCAGACCCAGCAGTGATTGAGGCAGGACAAAACATGGCCTGGGTCTCAGGTGCTCACAGCTCCATGTGTGGAGGGATGTGGGTAAGTGTGGGTATGCTGGGATGCATGGTAGAATGATGGAGACGATCCCACCACATCACTGGTGCACAGCACCACAATTTTATCTATGACACTTCACCTACAAAGGGGACACCAAAAGGGAGGGCAGAAGGAGGTGAGAGCAAGGATAATGAGCTCTTGTGGGAGGATACATGATGGTCTGGATCCATTAAATTTCTTTTGTGAAGCTCTTCCCCTCCCACATCTAGCTGGAGAACAGCAGAGGAGCAGCAAGTTGCAAGCAGTATGGGGCATCCTGCAGTGGGTGCAACTACACCCTGCAGAAGAGGGTTCTTTCAGGGAGGCTGAGTCGTCCTGGCAAATTCCACACAAGTTCGTGTGCCTGCACAGCTCCTGCATGCCTATCCTGGGAACTCCTCCCTTACTGAAGAGCACAGTCCCTCCCAAAGGAGGGGCCAAACAGACACATGGTGAAGAGGAGGTGGCAGACCACAGAGGACACGTTGTGTTTGCCTTTGTGCCAGTGCCAGATGAGACCTTTAATAATGAAGCCTTTATTACTAATATACAGAAATGCTCCAACAATTTGAATTGTGTAAACCTGGAGTTTATGCAAGCAGAGAGCTGTTCATTTGGGCATTTTAACTCCAAGAAGTTAATGGGTTTGTATCAAAAAAGTTCTGAAGATGCTAGAACATTTGATTTTCCTTTTTAGAAAGAAGTTAAATTCAAGTTTAAAATTACTTTTCTGTGTAAAATTTAAGATACTGAGGACAGATATAAAAGGTGTCACAAATGCAACCAAGAAGTGCACACTGCTCTACTTTTTACCTTATTTAGTACTTTCTGTTGTTAAACTTTCTTCCAATCTGGAGTTTTTTAAGGAGGTGATTTGTTTGTCTATTTGTTGTGGGTTTGGTTTTGTTGGTCTTTTTAAAATATGAAATAGACCGGAACAAAGTAAAAATCTCGAATATTTTCACAGTTGTTGGATCTGCAGGGCCCTGCCACAGCTAAAAGGATGGCACCTTCCATGTGCTCAGCAGGGACCCACAGAAAAGGCTACAGGGGCACAAGGATCCAACAGCCCAAGCTTGAATAAACCCCAGTGTCTCCTGGTCCAGCAGTCAGTCCATCCACCAATGTGGAGGAGAAGCACCTCCACAGATAGCAAGTTTCAAGAGCAAGGGAGGCAGCTCATTCTGGCCCTGACAGGATGGGATCTTCTGTTGGTTGAGATCTCAAAGATGAGACTCTGCTCACATAACACTGAAACTGGTGGAGGTATTCAACCAGGTTTCAAAGCTTCACTGGAAAATAGCCTGAAATTTGCTCCTCTTTCCCTTCTTATTTCCATGGCTCCCAGTGCAAGGCAGGAAGAGTCAAAATTTCAGGCAATTAGGATGTGGGAACTGCTAAAGCAGTGTACGGGAAGCCAAGTGAGCTTCCAGAGGTTCTGGAAAAGAAATGGAGTGTGAAATGTGGACTGGAAGCATGGATACACAAAGGTATGTATAGGATGGAGACACACATGGGTTGTCCTCCTGTTCTGGTCAAGCCACTGGTGCCAGCTATACTGATCTGCAGTTTTCAATGTTTCAGAAGGGATTCACTGCCCACCAAGTGCTCTTCTCAGCAATTTGCATTAGTTTGGAAATGACATCAAGTGTTGCCTACGAAGGCAAAAAACCCCATGCATCTACTTATCTGAGAGACTAGTTAGCCTCCATGTTTAAAGGGGAGAGAAAAGAAATCAGACATAAAAATAATGGGCTTACCATCATGGAAGGGCTTAGCCTACAAAATGTTTTTTTGGTCAAGTCCCATGCATCATGCAGTGTATATCTCAAGCAGCAATGAAATAAAAGTTTCAAATAGAAATAATAAAACCAACTTTATAGAGGTCAGAATTAAATAAATGCAAAAGAAACCAAAATCAAAACCCAAAATATAAAATAACAATTCCAAAAGAAAACACCTCTTCCTGCTAAAATGTAGAAAGTGCCAGTTTGGCTGTTTTTCTACTATTGAGTAACATGCTTCTGCATATCATATCGCCTCACATCTTAGGACTGAACAGCCCTATACACCTCACAACCACTGCCAAATTAAAGAAGGGTTTTTTTTCCTTGCCTTATTTCTAAAATGTACTCTAGCCAGCATGCTACATGCAATGAATGAAAGAAATAGGAGAATTAAACCACGCAATGAAACAGCTTTCTGACGAATAAAGCTATGGAAATTTTAGGCTCCATTTACTCCTCAATCTAATTTTGCCCTCCAATGCACATTATGTCTGAAATGGGATCTCATGTGGTTTGATCAGTGCTCTTAACGCATGCAGAAGCAACATATTCCCTTTATTGTTGTTTTCCTTCTGCAGCACAGCAATACTTCTAGTAAGAGCAGCACAGCAGGCTTGGTGAGACTGTCTCCACAGTAATCACTGTGCTGCTGGAAAGATGTAGGATGACCAAGAGGATCAGCAGCTTCAAAAGTTTGTGATCTGGGGGATCCCTGTTCTTGTAAATGCACAGCTAGATGCTAAACACCCCACAAAAATCATGAGGGAGACTGAGTTATCAAGAGATAATTACATAAAACATTTTCCCTTTTCTTCTTTTCCACTGTTTGTATTTTTGCAAATGCCTAGAAGGTGTTTTCTAGCTTCTCTTTGCAATCAAGAAGACTAGAAGGAAACTACCATCAGTTTGTCAAGAACTACAAACTCCCCTCACTGTAACAGGACTCCAGAAAACTCCTTGGAGCTTTAAGGGAAAAACCAAACAGTAGGACCTGTGCTATGAAAAGTAGCATTGTTAGCATTTTACTGTGGCAGCATGGATGCTCCCAAAACCTAATGGATATGTACTGGGAGAGGTGGCTGGCCTCCAAACTCTGCCTCATAAAGAAATGGAAATCCAGACTTTTTCCAATCCCACATGTTGAGGCCATTTAACAAACATTTAACAGTTATGAAAAATGACATGTCAGCCTTGAGGAGTGGTCCTGCACATTACTGGTGTCCACAGCCTTGGCTCAGGCTGGCAGCTGCCCTGGGAACAGAGAGCCTCCTTCAGCAGGGATCTTCAGCAGATCTTCAGGATTCCTTCCATAGACCTGGCTAAAAGACCTTGCTGTCCATAGACAACTCAAAAGGCTCATACCAGGCCGTGCAGTCACC
>VZUA01014889.1:12692-23783 GCA_013401035.1 Horornis vulcanius
GGAATAACACAGGGAAACTTAAGGCAAAGTTCTTCCATTTAAGACATTTTCTATCACTTCCTGTGAAAGTACAGGGGCTTGGCATTCCCAGATTCCACCTTTGGTAGCTGGTCACTGATGATTTCCACCAGCATGGCTGGAAACTCTACTTTCAGTGCCTGAGACTCTCGGAAGGTGTAGAAGCAGAATTCCAATAAGTCACTAACAAGCTGAAATACAGAAACAAACACTTTTTAGGAAAAACATCAAGATTTTTGCATGCAAACAACAGTTTACTGATAATTGATTATATCCAAGAAATAACATCTAACTCTGACCTGACAGTCCATTTACAGGGGTTATAAAGCAAACAAAAATACCCAAATGCCAAAGGGCTACTTGACTCATTAAAAATCAGCAAACTAGGAAAACCCAAGAGACCACAGATTTGATTTTTCAGCCTAGCTGCACTTTTCCTTTCACTAACAGCAACTGGCCACCATGAAAACTCCAGGTCTACTAAAATAAAGCCTTCTGCCCAGAGGAAAAAGATCAGCCATAAACTATTGTATCTCTCTGCTTCAGCTGGATACACATTCATTAAATCAGATTATTTGGTTAACTTCAGTGCATTCTCCAGGGCCCACGACCTACAACTGCCAGAGCAGCTGATGTTTGCAGCTCGACAACACAACTGCTGTGTCACACAGTGGCATTTCAGGTTTTACAGCAACACAATCTCCAGGTTTTTTGGTGGCTGTGACCTAAATGCATCTCCTAAAGCCTTACACTATGCTGGCCCCTTCCAAATCTTTTAAGAAATGTGAAGGAATGAAGCACGTCCAGGTTTCAGTTCCACTGCAGTTCACGTACTGTGGTGTAATTGAAAGAAAGAGCCTCTGCTGTTTAAAAATCCAAGTGTTAAATTAATTTTGGCATCTTGAGTCCTTGCAGAGGACGTGAAACATTTCTGCTTGTGCAGTTTATCAAACACAAGTTTGTCGTTTCAATTCCTACCATGCGGAATTGCACTCTGCCATAAAGCCCCTGTTAAAGATAGAGCAAATAAAAGTGGACTTCTGGAAGGCAGAAAAGGAAATGAATAAAAAAAAAAATGGGCAGCAACATTTCCATCCTCTAGCACCATACCTTATTGTTCATTTTCAGGACTTTCACAGCTGTTCTTGCAAACATGTAAGCAGTTTATGAACGTCCCAGAGAAGTGCTGAGATCACTCAAACACATGACTCGCTGCTATTGAGCACTACATGAGGCTGTTTGCTGGGGCTTAGGTCGTTCCTGATGATTTGGCATGTCATGGAGCAACACTAATTAATTAAACAGATGCATGCTAAATAAGTAGCATGGACATAATCTGGTTTTCAAGGAAAAAATGCTGATGTTCAAAGGTTTACTTTACCCATGAGGAGGAGGAGGCTGTTAACTGCATATACCGTGTGCCAAAATACTCTAAACAGCACAAAACCAAAATGAAGGAAATTGTGTCTTGGTGTGATTGCCACTCCCTCCTCCCTGCCTCTGGCATCAAACACCAGCCCTAAGCAAAGTAAGCCTTGCACCCCAGCACAGCCTTGACAACGACCCTGTGAATGCGCTCCTTTTCCTAAACTTCTTTCACATCACTGACTGTGAGAGGGGGTTGGGGTCACCTCTGTCCCACTGCCTTCTGTGCAGCTCAAGTGAATTCCTGCCTTGTCACGCCCGTGTGGAGCCTCTGGATTCAATGGGACAGGTCACAGGAAATCCTACCTAGAAACTACTAATTCCAACCTTCTTTGCAAGCTTTTAGTTGTACCAAGTACATGTTTATGTCTGGTGAATATGCAGACAAGGGGAAATGAAAAATAACACTAATGAAGGAAACATAATCTACTCTATTCAATAAACAAGTCAGTAGCCACCCAGTGGGTGAAAACCAGGATGTGATTATGGATACCATCACAGCACAGCACACCACAGAGGAGAAAGGCAAAGTTTGCACAACAGTTTTAAAGAAGATCCCTAGAACCCTCCTGTCATGTCATACTTTGGTTTTAAGCCCTAAGGATAATGTATTTTCTATACCTATTTAGTCTGCTAAGACTTTTGTTCCACTTCCTTAAGCTATCAGCTTTAAGGTACTTGACAATAACCATCCATATAAAGAAAAAAAGAGGATAGGAAGCATGTGCGTCCCACATGCAACCCCATGTGTCACCAGGACCATGGGGTCACAGTCAGCATCTTTTTATCTCCAGCCTTGAAAGCTGCATGGCTTTTTGGGACTGGGAAAGCATTAATTTAAAATAAAGAGGAACAAATGTGGCAGAATTGAAAGCCAGCTCAGAAACACTAAAATGTAAACACCATACTAAGGTCCAGGAGCTGAGCCACAAGCAGACTATTTTCTGCAGGTGTGTTCCCAAGCATTTTCAAAAGTCCCAGCCCCCTGCCAGCTCAGCAGCCTTGGCATGAGGATGCACTAAAAGGATGAAAAGCTCAGGTCCCACAGGCAATGCTAATTTTGAAATTTAAGTCCTTGCTTCTGCATCCCAAACAACATTTGTCTGATGTAGTTTTGATTTGTAACAGGTAAATAATTTAGATGGTCTTTTGCTTTAAAAGAGAAGTTCCCTCTTCAGTAAGGAGATCAAAAAGTTTGCTTTCTCTTGGAACACATGAGCTCTGTCTTTGCAGTGACTGAGGTACCACAGGTGAAAAGCAAGGTAACACGAGCTATCAATCAGCTCTGAACATGCCTTATCAATTTTCCAAGCTCAAATACACTCCTGGTTGTTCCTTAAAGCTTTGTAAAATCCCTGTGCTCTGAGAACTTCTGACTACACTTTAGCTGACTATTTTTACCCTCTACTTCTGGTGGTTTATACTGGAAAAGCTGAGAGCTCTCCCAGCCCAGCAGTGTGACAGACAACTCCAATTTAGCAGTGAGAGTGACAGCACTGCTGTTTGCACAAGCAGTGCAATGGTGATTAGAAACATCCTGGCTTCTACAATCTCAATTATTTCAGCTACTGAAGCACACTTCTGAAGACTTACAGCTTGGCAGTGCAGTTAAGGCCACAACTAAAACAATTCCCAATTCTCTCATCACTACCCTGCAGAGTGTGCTGTACTTCAAACATTTTCAAGGCTACAGCAGTCTTAGCAATTCTGATATTTTTACCTAATCAATTTTTGCATTTGTATGCTGTATGGAGCACCTCTGGGAAATAGGAGTATTAATCAAATGTAATTTTCTGTTATTAGGGTGGGGTGTCCATAAAATGGACTTTTTCACGCATACTGCTCTTCATAATTAAAAAAAAATGAATCCTTTAATGAAGTCCCTGAAGTTAATACAGTTATAGTGACCTTCGAGCACTTGCTCCATTTTTACAGCAAAAAGAATTTATTTTAGTTTGGAAATCTCACCATGATGCCTTTGCATTTCCAGAAATGGCAAGAACTACTGGATTTGCAAGGGTTCTTTCTGTGCAAGGGTTCTTTTTTGCAAGGGTTCACATTTCTGTGCTTCATTTTCTCCAAATTCTCTCAGAATCTCTGAGTGTGGTATGAAAGCCCACAGTCACTTCTCTATCAGGAGCATCTCCGTGATTAAGCCTACTGAGACAGCAATTAAGACAGCAGTATGGTAACAACACAATGCTGAGTAATTTCTTCCTATTATTAGCTACAGCTATTACTGTCAGAAACTTCAGTGTTCTCCTATCTAAAAAAAAAAAAAAANCCCACTCCAAATTGCCTCTCTCTGTCTCTTTCAGGAATGGGTCCCTGCCCACCCATCTCTCTCCTCACCCAGCAGAGCCCTCGGTGAGTTTAGGACTATTGTCACTTCCTGCTTTTTCCACTTTGTGCAATGGATACAAAACTCCTGCTCCAACAACCAGGAAAGCTAAGGAAAACCACTGCCCACCAGGCCAATGATTATTCCATTACCACTATATTCCTTTGTGCTCCCAGTCCTATGAAAATCCTGTGATGTAAAATAATTATTACTCCAAGGGCTCAGAAAGGAAGTTATTCCATGTGGGATGATTCTTGGTGATCCATATGTCCTTTGATGACCCACAATGGCCAGTTCCTAGCTGCCTAGGAAATCCTGAACTCTAAACCAAGAGTAAAACCTTCCACCATCGCAGGGAGTACAAAGGAAGACCGAGGGATGAAGCCTCTGGTTATACCTATGCAGAGTATTTGCCTCATGCTAGTAAGGAGTAAAAGGTGGCTAAAATACATCTGCATTAGGCACCAAGAGCATCTGGCAGAGCAAACATGGGCCCCATTTCCACCTGGCCAGGTGCATTTATCTGACTGAGGAACTGCACTCATTTCTTCAGGTTTCCTTCACAACCACGTGCACACCCAAACCACAGCACCTGACACCTGCACATGCCACGGAAGAGCCTGACTTCAACTCATGCTCTGTGCCTGGAGGATGCACCCACAGCACCACACACACCAATGAAACATCCTCATCCCTTGGCCAGCACAAATTTGGAGCCAAGCCTCCTTTGCTCTTCTTCCAACAGTATTGGGGTGCTGCCCTTCCCCAACAAACACCTATTAATGTGAAGCAAGAGAGATCCAGCCACCACAAACTGAGCAAGACTCTCAGAGTAGCTTCTGTCTACATGAGGGAGCTGGGAATCAATTTCTCACTTGACAGATGCATATTAGCTGCTGCAACACACACCTAGCACACTCCCACATCGCTGCTGCTCTGGGAGTAGAGCCTGCATCTATCCTCTCAATAAACAGAGAAAATGCTCACCCTGAGAATTCAGGCACCGGGACTGAAACGAGGCTCCAAACTGCTCATTGACTGTGGGACAAAACTTGGGCAGATCAGGAGCAGGAGTAAGTGCACCCAAAGGTGTTGGTGACAGCTGAGGGGCTCATCTGCAGCTTTGTATCTGCAGGATTAGGAACCTGCAGAGGCACATTTGCATCCAACACGACATCCCTTGCAACCCTGTCCCTGGAGGATCCGTGCCCTTATTCCCACTGTCAGCTTTTTCAGTGAGTGAAATCCTGGCGCTCTCAGCCTATGGAAAGATCCACCTCAGCTATAAAATATTCCCTTCAGGAACCATAAAAATTAATTATTCAGCAGCATGAGCCTTAAAGAATTTATTTTTGTTTGGCAGAAAATGTCAACAAGCAAATGACAGCGCAGGGGGCTGCCTTGCCAAGACAAGGGGAAGGTTCACATTAGGGTTTAATGTCATGGCATCGAAACAAAAGCCCTCTTCACTCAAAGCCTGTTTAGTATCAGCCAGATTGAAACCAAATTCAGCTTTTGTTCTGCAAACTGCCTAACCATACACTACACAGTCTCTATATGAAACGAGGCCTGCCATGCAAGATACAGCCCTTCCTGCCAAAGCCAACAGGAGATGCCGAGGAAGATCCAAATGAAGTTTTTGATACCGTGTGCAGGACATCTGTTTCTAATGTTCCTGAGGGAGTTTGTCAGGCACTTCACCTCCATCCAAGTGCTGCACGTGCATCTCTCCCCAAAATGCCCATGGCCATTTGCAGGCACAAGACCAAAACCTCTGGGGTCTAGGTAGAGAGGGGGGCTGGTCCTTGCTACACTGTGGTTCTTCAGGAAATGATGCACATGAGCCACCCAGAATAAGAGAAATACAATCCCTACAAGAAGGAAATATGGGATCACAGAATCACTAAGGTTGGAAAAGACCTCTGAGATCACTGAGTCCAGCTGTTAACCCAGCACTGCCATGCCCACCACTAGCCCACGTCCTGCTGCCTCAGCACCCACGGCTTCCACATGGCACCCCACAAACAGAGAGTGACAGGGCAGGCTGCAGGCAGGCTCCTAAGGCCCAGCACAGGTGTGCACATGCACAAAACCCTGTTCATCTTTTCTGCCTGGGATGGGTTTCCATCTCTTATTTCTCAGGTGCTTTGAGGCTTTATGGATCATTAAATAAAGTTGCTGATGTTTTCAGATACTTAAGTGGCTGCCTGGCCTTCTTGAAAATTTCTGTATTTCCTCAGCTTGGCACTTTCCTACCTGCACATATGTTTGCTGTGTGGAAGAATGATTTAGCATACTGAGCAATGTAAAACCATCTTGTCTGGGTTTTCTTTTTCTTCCTCATATTATATAAGCCAAGCATACTGTAGTTTGGTATTTCCAAGCACTGTATTTCATATATTCCTCAGACAGATGTCTTAAAAATGAGGTTGATGAAAGCAAGTCTGGAGGTGCAAAGGACCAGGGTTTTTTATTGCTTTCCCCTACACTCAGGTAAAGTGAATTCCTTGAGGGATGAGATGCTGCTCAGATGGACAAGCTGGATACAGCAGGAGGGCTGAACAAGCACGAATTGTGCACCAGCCCCTTCAGGCTTGCACTGAAAATGCCAATGCTGAGACTACAGCAGCATGTAAACATGGGGCCTCAGCTCCAGTCAGACTGCCCAGCACCAAATATATTCTGATCCTCTAAAATTATAATGGAGTAAGTTAAAAATACATAGGTGACAGCTGAAGAAGCGTTCCTCCTAGACTAAGGAACCGAGCAGAAAATTTGCATTCACATCAAATGAATGGAGAAACTCTGCACTAACAGGCAGTGGGGAGAGAATATTAATCCTCACTTCTCATTAATATTATCACCAATCTAAATTTATTCTGATGGATTTCAAAAACCAAAATGTAAAAAAACCTCATTTTAAAGAGAAAAAATAAACAAGTGCCCTTGTTGAACAAGTCTCCAGTATCATCTCTGAAAGGAAGCACTGTTGTGGAGACAACCGGCCTTTCTAACAGAGATTGCTGACAATGGGACTTTCTTTAAAAAGTCCTTTGAAAGAAAGTGCTCTATTAAAACAAAAGTAATGCAAAAATAGCTTAATTAAAAATTAAATAAAATGCAAGAGCAGCCTACTTCCCCTGGTTAGTTCAGCTCCCAGTGGTTAATGCTGTGTTTTGGAAAATGTCTGTAGGACATGGGAGCGCTCTCGGTAAGCGTGAGCCTGTCATCCAGTCACCTTAACCACACAAACACTCCCATTTCAGCAACAAATCACAGGCACTGCCTATCCTGAAGAGGATTAGAAAACTCCATAAATGCAGGGGTTTGTTATGCTGCCTCGAGGTTCAGATGTGAATTCTTGCAAATGATTTTATCACTCATGCCTTTTTTTTTTTTTTCCACTAAAACACTACAACTTCCTTTGCTGGCACTGAGCAAGTGAAACCTGATCTCAGAAGAATGAGCTATTACCGCAGTACTAATAATACTCTCCCTGCCTCCCACTAAGGTTTGCAATGTTTTAATGAACAACAGAACAATATTTGAAAAATAATTCCATATGTACATTCTGTAAACAGACCTCAGGCTCTTACACCAATTTGACCTGAAGTGCACCGTACTGTACCGTCTCTGCAAAATGAAATTTAAGTCGAGTACAAAGATGTGCATTTGTATGCAGGCTCTGAAAGCAAGTGCTGTCGCTTGTTCATGCAGAAAAGATCCTTCCCTGCCCACCCAGGATGGAGTAAGGCAGTTTTCTACTTTGCTGCAGTTTGCCAGATTTTACTGGGAGGGTGATGAACATGCTGGGAGCCCTCCTCTCCTGTACCCAAACACGCCTAAAGGTCACTCTCACTGTCCCCAGGAGTCTCCCATCACTTGCTGCACCGTGGCACAGCTTCAGAGAGGATGTGTGCCAGCCCTGCTGGCCCAGGCAATGGGCTGGTCCCCAGGGAACTCTCAGGGGGCACTAGGAAAACCCTCAGCTTAAGGAGACCTTCCCAGCTGGGTCATTTCTTCCCTCTGTAGAGGCTGCAGGCTTTCTCAGAGCAGTTTAAAGGAGATACAGCCCTGCCGCTGCAGAGGTAAATTTTGCACTCACCATTACACTGGCTAGAACCAGGTTGCTCCCAGATAAGCAGCTCAACATTATGGACACCCCTTCTGGAATCTACCACACCTACCACAACCACTCTGCCACTCTAGGCAGAGGCATCAGCAGCCCAGGTGCTTTGAGACCAACCTTTTAGTTTCCTGTGTCATTCCTCACATCTCACACCTGAGACACGGAAAACACCTTGTGCTGGAATAAGACAGGCGGAAACGACCCAACAAGGAATCCTCCCACTTGAAAAGCTCAAATAAAGCTTCAAACACCCAGGATGGCCCCAAGGTCTCAATACATCTTTTAAAGTCATCATTATATTTTAAAGTCATTATTACAAACCCAGCTATAAAAGATGACCAAATGAATTCCACGTTTATTAGCACATCAGGCGTGTTGGATGTGTAATATACTAACGCTGCACCTTTCACCTTCACGACTTCTACTTTCTTATTTTAGCTTCTTAAATGAATCTAATAACTTTTCTCAGATGTCCCTTTAAAAAGAATATGGTTGGGTTTTGTCTCCCTGTCAGTTAACACAATTAAAGACTGCTTGTTTACCTTAATGGAGAGATTTTTTTGCTTAACTTTTCTGCACTCCCTGAGGAGTTATACTTACATCATGCATGGAGTCAAGAAGTTTAGTCAGTTGGTAGAATCTCTGCCAGCTTTGCCCAGAGTTACTTGGACATTTAGTTACCATCTTCTTTAGTTCTTTAATGTAATTTGCCCTCATTTCTTCAAATGCAGCTTGGCTTTTGAGACCATCCTTGGGAACTGTCATTGAAAAGACAGTCTTAAATTAGTATTAACTGCATTGCTTATTCTTTTGATGTGCATACTTAAACAGTTACACCAGTCAATGGATGAAGGAATGAAACCTTTAAGCAAAGTCCATAATTTTACAGACATTGGTGAGGGATCAACAACATCACACAGATTCTCAAGCAATTCAGGCATCCTCTCCAGATGTGTGATTGCAGAAGCTGAGGCAGAGGACAAGATAACATCTCAGAAATACCCCACATGCTAACCTCATGTCCAAACTGCTTTCAATACAATCCAAACACATAAAAACCAGGCAGATGGATCAAGGGTATTTTGCTAGAAGCTGAAAACGTGATTTATCATTCTTGAATGATTCTCCACATTTGGCAGAGGAGGAGAAGGTACAGAATCACAGCTGTTATCTGCAGAAATGCTAGACCAAGTGACACATTTTTATGCCATCAAGTAAGATCTAAAATTTCTTCTAATGTTAGCAAGCATCTGCATAGCATCTAGAACAAAACAGAGCCTTTTTTCTGCACAGAACACAAGACTGTTTTCCAGACAGGCATCCTGACCCAGTGCTTGACCATGACAGACAGTTGCAAGCATTTCTAGTGTCCTGTTAAAGTTTTCATCTGCCAGACAGAGATAGAATCATGCTTATGGAATCATCATTTTATAAATGGGTCAAAAAGTAGAGTTTTCTTGTACTTTTTATTGTGACTGGTATCAGCAAGGCTGATTACAAAAGCAAATACCCAGTTTCTTTATGGACTGCAAACACCCTTGCACTCCTGCAGATTCTGCCCCAAACAGGAATGGCTTATTAGGATCAGATCCCTAGGAAAACTCTGAAGAGGTTATTAACAACATTGTTTAAAATATTCTGAGGTTTAATATCTGAATTGGTTGAACACTACTTAACCATATTTTTTTTTCCCTTGTATCTCTTAGGCACAGTTCATAGAAGGAAAATAAAATACTGATCTATACAGGAGCAAGTTTATTTCCTAAGCAAGCCAGAAAACTATGTCAGATTAAGCTAAATGAGAAGTTAGCTACTAAACAGAAAAAAAAAGGGATCTTCCAATTAAGCTTACCCTGACTTGACATCTTGACAGAAACTGTCTTGTTCATACAATCCCCTCTCTTTTAAATCCTCCCAACTGCCCTCTATCCCAATGGGATCACATCAGAAGCAAGTAACAACTGCCCTAAATGGCTCCAGAGCAGAAGCTTTAAAAAAAAGCATCAGCCTCTACCAGAGCAACTTAGCAACGGGGAACAAGGAGCAGCTGTATCACCACAAGAGCAGCAAGGACCTGAGGCCACCAAGTGCTGGAAGGGGACAGGAGGAAGAATCTTTAGAAAAAGCCTGTGAGGTGACACACCAACCTGCCTGCTGCTTGGTAAATATTACATATTTGCATTACACAATCATAATATAAATACCATATGTTCATTTAATTTTCATCTTCTAGATGCAAACTCTCTCAGTCAGCTGACAGAAAAAAAGAAACTGTCTGGAACAAATCTACAAATTCAGTTCAAGGTGAATGAACACAGAGGCACCAATCAAGATAAGCAAAGCCATCAGAGCATGCTGTGGCCCTCACACAAAATGCACAGGCTTTACAGTTCCTTTAGTATGTACAGTGCTTACAGACTGTTGGAGTCACTCTTTCTTTGTCTACTACTATGTATTTTACTGTTCTGTCTGAAAATTACTATACTATCACCCCAGCCAGATTATTAAGGAAGAAAGAAAGACCACAAATAAAGAGAACTCAAGCAAAACATGAAATTCTGGAGGTTTGCCCAGTGTTTCTGATTTTACTTATTAAATGCAGCAATACTCTTGGCAAGCTCCCAGAATCTATGGTCTGTGTTCATNCCTTTAGTATGTACAGTGCTTACAGACTGTTGGAGTCACTCTTTCTTTGTCTACTACTATGTATTTTACTGTTCTGTCTGAAAATTACTATACTATCACCCCAGCCAGATTATTAAGGAAGAAAGAAAGACCACAAATAAAGAGAACTCAAGCAAAACATGAAATTCTGGAGGTTTGCCCAGTGTTTCTGATTTTACTTATTAAATGCAGCAATACTCTTGGCAAGCTCCCAGAATCTATGGTCTGTGGAAAGCAAGAAAACAACTGAGTTGTAATGTGTGGTTTCTTCCACATGTAAATGGAGTGAAACTTCCTTGATGCGGTCGCCATGAAAGTTTCAGAATAACTTGTACTCCGCTCATCACATGATTCAATAAAAGAATTTAAATGAAAACAAACCTGGTGTTTTTTGTCATAAGACTGTACCAAGGTGCAATCACTCAAAACCAGGTTTGCTGCCCTTCACTTGACACTTTCTGGGTTTTATTACCACCTCCATTTCCATTTTGCTCTCCTTCCTCTCTCTCTCTCT
>VZUA01014893.1:0-28542 GCA_013401035.1 Horornis vulcanius
AAAAAAAAAAAAAAAAAGCTTCCAGAAATCACACTTGCTTTATGGCTACCCTGCATACCTACTCTGAGTAAATTAGCAGACAAAAGAGAAGGCTGGAGGTTCTCTGTTGCTTCAGCAAAACCCAGGAAGCTGTGATTTAGTTTCTAAGTGTTAATGATTTTTAAATGTTATTTTCATAATAAACATTTCCACTAATCCACAGACAAAAGAAAAACATATTCCCAGCACACTGTTACACTGAATAAACTTTCAGGAGCCAGATGTTAAGGACAGATCAATTTTTACATAAAGAAAGGAACTGCTCTTTTCCTAAAGAGTCTATCAACAATCATGGCAAGGGATAAACAAAACCAGACAAAACCTCAAAGGAATGGAGAAAATTCAGTGAAAAATAGTCCACAGGCAGAGACAAGTAAACACTACATCTGTACAAGATGAAAAATCCATTTTACTCAACCCACACTGACAACAGATCCAATAAGACAGTCACAGTGCACACCACGTAGACAATTTTGCTTGTCAGGAATTGCTGGACACACATCTGCCAAGTGCATGAGATTACACACCTGTTAAAGGCAAAAAACCCCCCACAAACCCTCAAGGCTACATATCTTTTGTGGGGTCACCATGCTCTTAGAACCCAGGGTTACAGAGAGCACAGGCTGAGTGATGCGTGCCCACAATCATTTTGTTTTTATTCCATATTCATCAAAACCAGAATTTGTTCTTACAGCAGGATTGAATTAATTTCCAAAAGCTTAATATGAGATATGTATTCTTCAGCAGCCTTAAGGAAGTCCAGTCATGCAATATAAAGCTTTGTTTTTCAGGTCACTTCTCAGAGTTTCTCAAAAATCAGTGCAGACACTCTCTGCTGTCCAGTTTAAAAGCTTTACAACCCCTCCCCTTCTCCTGCTCAAGCCACTTCAGTTTTAAATTCCTATTTGTGAATCTAATATTGTGCTGCTTTCCCACTGCAAAGATTCCTGAAAGGTTGTGTTCACAAGGAGCCCACAATGCTAGAACAGCATTAAATTCCTTACAATGATGCCTCTTACTAATATGTTTTTCAGTGTCAAAGTAGAACGGAAGCTCCTCAAAAAGGATGTAATTCCTCATGGCATTGTTAACACATTCTGAATTACTCCCTTCTTCCAAGTTTGCTGCTTGGAGCCAAATACATTAGATGAATTCCAATAACAGAAACTTCTGGCCATGAGGCTCTGACAGCTTTTTGAGGGGTGAGGAGAAGATACCTCTGGGTGTTTGTCTGTCAGAAGGCATTTAATTTTACAATCAGGAGTTTGCTATGCTCATCCTTACTGAGAAGGTATTTAGACATCCAGGTGTCTAAACGAAATCCTCCTTCTATCTAAAACTGGTCTCTAAAGCTGCCAGGGTAACCAGGGCTGAGCACACCCAAGTCTTCCTTGTAAACAACCTCTTGGTGGCTACAATGTGGTTACTGACCAACACTGACACAGCAGCACTGTAAGTATGGCCACTGCCTATTTACCTCTAGGAAATAAAACCTGCACTTTCATCTCCAGCTCTTCTGCAGGTGGGCTGAGAGGCACAGAAGTGTCTGACTACATCATCTGACTATCACCTGAAATGCCACTAACTACTCTCTTTAGATGCTCCTCCCTTGCTTAAGAAAGGATCTCAAGTTTCTCATCAGGTAGGATCTTGCTGGCTGCTACTACTGGCACTAATATTGTTGTCTTTCCCCAACGAAAACTTTCAGTGGGTGGTTCCTTTAGGGTAGAATTACCACCATGTCATATCCTCAGCCTGTCAATCAACAAGGGATTGCTCCCTTCAAGTAAGAGAGATTTGAACTGACATCTCTGTGCAGACAGAGCAAAAATCATGAACTACAACAGGACTTCTGTCTTTTTCCCATCCACAAAGCAGCCAAAATGACTTCTTATGTCTTAGCACAACTACTCCTGCTGCTGCAGAGTAGAGGAGAATTAATTTTACCAGCACAAGTGGAAGGTAAGCACTGGAACAGCACTGGGTCCTAGAGAAAACTGCCAATGGTAAACAGGTACTAAGAAAATTTTAAAACTATTGCTTACACAGACTTCCAAAAAGGGAGGAAGTCAGTAAGGGAAACATCAAGAACTGCAAGCTGTGCTCCAAGCTTCTTGCATGTCAATCTCACCTTCAGGAGGATGCAAGTAAGGATGGATGTGCTGGTGTCTAGAGCTGAGGGGTGAATTAGCTTGGAGTGACATGAAGCACACAGCTTGGGACTACACAAACACTGTCACAGACTGAAAACACAACTTTCCTCATGAAGAGGGCAGTGAAATGATTCTCTGTGGTTTTATCTACACTTCCAAGATTTGTGATGCTACTGTTCTTTCACATGATGGACTGAAGCAACATACCCTACTATTAGCAGATTCATACATGTCTCCTTCCACTTTCCTGGCATAAGCCACCAAGTTCTCCATGCGGCGATCCTTCAATGCCGCTGGGTCAGGAGTGGGGAAGATGGCTTGGACACTGTAAGGAAAGAGGAACAATAATAGAAAAACATCTTCAGAAAAAAAAACCCTCAAATCAATACAGCTTTATGATAATCACCCTCAAAGTTCCCTTACACACCAGATATGTAAAAGCATTATCAAAATGGTTAAAAAATAGTATTTTACTATTTCTCACAAGACTAAAACAAATCAAATTATGATAAAGTGAGGCTTAACTGTCTGGAATCTAAATAACTGTTCACCACAGCACAGCAAATTCACTAGCAATAGATAGTAATTCCATGCCCACTCCTTAATGAGAACGAAGAACAAACTGAAGAGGAGGATTAAAGATAACTCATTCTGAGCACCTGTGAACCACTACTGATAACTTTCTTTTCAGCTTAACAGCAGAACTACTGTATTGAAATTCTTTAAAAACATTGAGGAAAAAGGCAGCCTTGGTGAATACTTACAGTTTATGCACTAAATGATTGCGCAGGTCCTGAGTGACATGTTCATGCCATGCTTTCCTTACCCCGGTACTCGAAGGAGGTGCAGCCGTTGGCATTGAGCTGAGGTTTCCAACATTGCCAGAGTTTGTGCCATCATTCATTAATGGGCTAAAAGCAAAAGAAGAAAAAGAAAAAAAAAGGGACTGTTAGAGTAGCAGAATGCAGAGCTTTGTCATAGGTTTAATGTCTGAAGTAATTTTTGAGTTGTTGCTTTCATCACTTTTAGTTACTGCATCAAACATTCTCTTAAGTGAAATTTTGGCATCAACAAACTGCAACCCCTGAAGCAGCAAAGCTCAGGAGTTTACAAGGCACATTCACAGTGTGAATGGTAAAAAATCACAACTATGAACTTAAAACCACAAAATTTCTTCTTTTGGGACGTCATTTAAAAGCAGTAAATATTGTGGGGCTCTCAGGAGGCACAAAGTGGCAGCTCTGGAACTGAAAGAGGAAAGAGAGCAGAGCTGTACACGTCACCAACCATCTTCACGCCAATACAATCACCTTTTAAAGCATGCTCTTTATTTATGTTCATAAGCATGCAAATAAATGTTTAATTGAGCAAGAATGAAAATATGTGCATTACTTGTTTGTCCCAAGGGATGTTGGAAGAGCAGTTTCAGAAATTAGACCCGGTTGCTGGTCTGTTGTTATTCCTCCTGTGGGAAGGTTCATCTGGTTGGCTCCTTCGGGACAAAATGAAACATCATTGGTACACAGTTCACAATTTGACAATAATATAACAAAACTGCACTTTACTGACCCATCTGGCTAAAGAAAGAAGCAATTTATCAGGTTAAGTATTTTTATAACAATACCTGCTGTGCTGCACATACGTAGCTATTTATGGAACCAAGTTACTTTCAGTCCGAACTACAAAAAAGAGTCTATTAAAATTTTAAATTCATAAACTCTTAAGATTAGATCAATAAGCTATAAAGGAGGTAGAACTACCAATTAAGATGCTAAAAAAAAGTATTTGAGACACAATTGTCTGTTAGAACAGGGGACAACTGCTAAACCAAAATTCTTTAGAAATTCTGTCTCATCACCTCAGAGAATGAGCTATGGCCTATATTTTATAAGAAACTAAAACTCTTGCTATTTGGCAAAAGCACTACATTCAAAACTTTCTTATGTTCAAATGTAAATGAATGGCAGTGGATATAAATAGAGCATTTTTAACTTAATAAACAACATGAACAGTCACTACTCTGACCATACAAAATACCAGACTATCCTAAAAATTCAACGTCAGTTATTTTAACTTTTTTTTTTTTTTCTTGGTCTTTTCTCCACCTACCCAGTGCATTAATGGTCCTCATTTGCTGGTGAGCCTGAGGCTGTGCTGGCTGCTGGCCTTGGACCTGGGGCTGCAGCTGTGTTTGGGGCTGGTTGCCATATGGCAGCCCCAGGGCAGCGTAGGCTCGTTGCATGGAGCTGGGGTCAATTGGATTGGGATTACTTAGTGAAGGAGTGTTCTGCTGGCCCGTGCCAACAGAACCGATGGAATTCTGGATCCCACCAGCTGGAGACCCTAAAAGGGCTAGAGAAAAGAGAAAGGATAAGAGAAGGATTAAAACTCGATGAGGATAAGGAGCAAAACCAGTCATGCCAAGAGTCACCAGAACATGCACATATTCTATGGTACAGATATTTTTCTGCCGGAGGACAGAACAACACCCGAGATGCCAAGTGGGAAAACTCAGCCTTTGATTCTACAGGACAGAACCCACCCTGGCTATTAATCCATGCAGTCTAAAGAGAAGAGCTGTAAATTTCAGGCAGATAAGCCCATCATTACTTGTAACAGATATATAGTACAGGCTCCTATATAAGGCTAAATAGGATTTTCATGCTTGGGGACAGTAAACTAAGGGGGAAAAAAATTTAATTCCTCTACTTCCCTCTTTCCCATCAATCCCATTTTAGGTCAAAATATTTGGCTCCAGAACAGAGATCCTGAGTTCAGCAGAAACACTGTGTCCTTGGACACAAAGGTAATACTGAAGATCTGTTGGTAGAAATTTTCATTGCGAGCAGTCACCAGATGAATCCTCTGAAGGCCAAATTACCTTAAACCCCAAGTTACTCAGAGATATGAAAAACCCTGATGAGTCTCAGATTTTACTGGCAAAATCTAAAATAAGTTGGAGAATCAGAAAGGGGTTGAACCCTGGTAAATAATTTAGATGATGTTTAGGTATTCATTAACCTATACAGCTACCACAACCAACCAACCTCTCCCACCATACAGATATAGGGAAGAGTCATTTTCATTGTAGACAGGAAATGGAAACTACAGGGAAAAGCAGTATTTACTTAATCCAGAAGAGAGCAAAATTATGCTTTCTGGTTCTCATTTTAGCTGCCATTCTAAGTAATACCATTTTCCCTTGTGAATGACCCATGGAGTACAACCTTCAGCACAGAGACACTGCATTTTGATAATCAGGACTCTGGTAGAAGTAACACTTCCTTCACATTTTCCCTCTCAAGTAATTAAATACGTAATGTGCATTACAAATTCGTGAACTAAATTTGGCAACAGTAATGGCTCTTAATATAGGCAACAATAACTGTTTTATTGAAATATTAGTAGGGCACGTGGTTAGATAAAAAAGTCATGAAAACAAGCCTTCTGAGACATTAACAGCATTATCCAGGCTTTCTTAAATCCTTACCCACTATGGAAACTGAATCACTGAAAGAAATACACAGACTTCCAGCTTCTACCCAAGAGAAAACACACACATTGCAGAGTCCAGACTTCTCCCTCTCCAGATGAGAAATCAATTTGATCTCATTTGCCAAAGAACTACAAATAAATATACTCAGATATCTCCCCCTCCTGAATAAGCAGCCCAACAAAAAGCATCCTTTTTTCCCCTCAAAGGACAATCTGCAGTATTTTAAATGCTGGGATTACCATGGAAATTAAGGCTTATGTATACTTACACTCTGTGGACACACAATAACTTTTGAACTCACTGATCACTTCCAAGAGAATTTAAAAACAAAGACAGAAGCTGATTAAGATCCTATCAGCTTAATTTACAAAAAAAGACACATTAAAGAGCAACTATATGAATTCCTCATTGGACTTGCACATGGTACTCTGGAATCACACAGCCTAGGAGAAAGATGCCTTTACATTACTGCAAGCCAAGGAATAGGAAGGTTAAATAGCGCCGAAGTTGTGGCACCCTGGAATTCAAAAGTCTTCAGGGGCTGTTGCAACAGCAGATTGATTCAGGAGCTAACAAGAATTCCAGCCTGTTAGATGATGATATGCCACCAGAAAAATTAGGACAACACCCCCCCAATCTGCTTTCAGTGCCTGAAGTGTGGAGATGGCAGAACGCCCACAGGTGGTGCCGACGTTTGGGAACCAGGGAAAGGCTTCTGGCCACCCCACTGAGGAGAGCCCAGCCTTCCACCATCGCTCACGTTCTCCTGGGGAGAAAACACTGCCTGAGACTGCAAGCTTGGCTTGAAGCTCACTTGGACAAGTCCAGCATCTCCAGCCCACGGCTCTGGGCTGAGCTTTGGCAGCAGCATCACTCACTACAAAGCGCGAATTCAGCCCTTGTGTTACAACAGTTTTAAGACTATTTGGCCTCAGCTTTTCTACACTTCACAACTCAATAGTATCCTGATCTGAGTATTTCACAAGATCAGGAATATGTTTTTGAAGAAGGGTTTGTTTTTTTTTTTTGGTCTGTTTGTTCACCGGTTTTGTATGAAGGCATGACATTATCTGTCAAACAAGATGGAGGCAGGGAGTACTAAATTTCCACTCTGGAGAGACCCAAGTGCAAATGCTGTTTCTTCTGTGGCAGATACTGCAGGAAATAAAGTCAACTAAAATAAACACAGCCCTGGAACAAACACATTAGGCCACTGCTACATGAAGCAATGTCTGCTGCAATTTACTCTTCTTTACTGATGCTTCAGATGTTGAGGAGCCCATGACAGAAGCTACAAGTGTGAACTGAGCTCTGTAACTCACATTCTAAGTGCTGTAAAGACAACTGGCTCTGTGTGTCCCAGTGTCACTTGTGTTTATGTACCTGTGGAGGAAGCATCCAAGTTCAAGCTTCAAGCACAAGTTAAGCAGCCCCAGAACTTCCTGAGCAGCCCCAGTGACATCCCAATGCCCCAGAAGGCATCAAAACCATCAAACAGCAGCTCACCTGCAGGATTCCTCTCTCAAGTAGTGCTGTTTAATGACACTGCACTCATGCCTTCCAGAGGGGAACCCCTCCAGCTAATTAAAATTTATTTTAAACACAGATTCCTAATGCTATTTTAAGTATGAATGCCCAGCACTTCTCTAACCTGACCACTCCAGTGAACATGTTGAACCACTCTTGAGAATTTTAAATTCCTAAACGCTAAGGATTAGATCAATAAGCTAGAAAGGAGGTAATACTAACAATTAAGATGCAAAAAGAAAGTAGCATTTGAGACAGAATTGTCTGTTAGAACTGCTGGCAACTGTTAAACAAAAATCCTTCAGCAACTCTGTTTCATCACCTCAGACAAGAAGCTATGAGCTGATGTAAATTTAGCCATGCTGGCTTAAATGTTTGATTTTACTTCTGAATTCTTTAACTGAAACTCGGTTCTGTCCTGCAACACTTTACTCTGCTCATCTCAAAGTGGCTGAAGCAAAATTCCTGCTGGTTCCTTTGACTGACTCAGCACCAGCCTGTCCTGCACTCAGAATCAGGCAGGTACATGGAGGTAAATGCACACAATCATTTAATTAAAGCATGTATTTTGAATCAAATAATGGGATAAAGATTTTAGAAGGAACTTGAAGCAGGAAGTGTCAGTTTTAAACTTCACTGCCAATGCCATTTTAATTTTTATTTAAGTTAAGCATTAAATCATAAGCCCTCAGTCCAGCATTGGATCAGTCAATCAGTGGAACTCCTTAATCCATGGACTACCATCCATCATGTGGCTCCATGGGATAACTGATGGGTCACCATTATGTGATTTCCAGCAACTGAAAAAACAAGAGATGTTTTGTTCGTAGATCTTACAGTTACTGACAGTAAGACTTGAACAAGCTGGATTTAATTTTGTTTTCATAGGAAAAAGACTCCACTGAAGAACTTGCTGCCTCCTCCTGGACACATTTTCCTGTGCATGGATGCACTCACTCCTTCCTTCTCTGCAAAGGATTGGCTCCCAAGTGCTCCACATCCAGGTTCTCTTCCATTTTCTGCCTGTACTCAACAACCTGATACATCAGCCAGCTAGATCATGGTCCCTACTTCCATTTCCCTCATCAGACTCCTGCTCTTTCACCCCTGACTTCACATACACCAGAATTTCTGTCTCTGTCTTCTTTAAAATCACACTTTCAGGTGAAGAATAGTTATCTCAAGTTTAATCTTTTTCAGTCCAGGTTTCTCCTTACTGCATTTTATTTAAAATTTTGCTACAAGGGAAGTTACAGAGGAGACCAACTGCAATTCACAACTCCACTTTCCAGTCTCCCTTATCTGAGTGTGGATCCCAGGGGTTTTCCAGTGTCCCCTGCTCCTGGAATGATGCACATCAAGCTCTGCACAGGGATGGCCCAGGACATTACAAATGGGAGCAGATCCCATTTGTAATTTTTATTTGCAATTTGAGCTGTGGCACAACACACCTGCCCAGGCCAGGAATGGAAGAATTAAGGAGCTCAAGCATGCACATGACAAGACAAATCTTCAAAAAAATAACTGACACTGCTACAAAACTAGGAAATATATCAACAACAGTTTGCAAAAGTTTGTAACTCATATCGTCTTGGGCCCAGCAGGGAGCAAGAAGTACTTCCTAACAAAAACAAGCCTTCAACACCAAAGTATTTCAACCACATTTCAAGCCATTACTTCGAAACACAGGATTCACCTGCTTATTCAAAAGAAAAGCTTAATGCTTTACCATGTCCAAAATAATATTTGTTTTCCAGTTTCCCCTGTCCCCTTAGAGATACATGGACACACAGTAAGTACCATGTGGAACAGAAAGAATTTTAAATTTGTCCCAATATGTCCTATTAACAAGTCAGGTCACTATCAACCATTAATAGCAAAATATAGTTCAAGAGTGCTTTAAAATAAATAAAAAAGGCAATACAAAGGAAACCTGACACAATGTTCTTTACAAAAAAACCTCCAACACTAAAAGACCTGTACAGAAACAGCTCCATGGCAATAACCTAAACCCCAGGACTTTCCAGGACTTGCAGATCCCCAAGGAGTAGGAACAGAAAGCTACAAAAGCATAGGAATGACTGTGCATGGAATGAGGCACCACACTGCAACAGCTCAGCAGTGCTCAGCTGCAGAATGTTCTAAATGGTGGGCACCCTTTGAAGCAGCTTCTTGAAAGCCCAGCATGGCCACACCAGGAATGAAATAACAACAGGAAAACAGGGATGGGCATAGAAAGGAGGGACCTGGACTTTCTGTAAGGAAGGCAGCCCAACAGTAAAAGGAGGATCACTACACTTCTGATTTCTTTTTCCCTTTCTGAATGTTCTCTGTATTCTGCCAAATGCAGACTCCCTCCTCCTCCCAATTTAGCAGAAGCTACTATGATTTATTCTTAAGAAGGACATAATTTTCTTCCATCCAAAAACTAACCCAACGCTGATTAGTCTCCACCTGATTAAGCACAACATTTTAAAATGCACATACCAATGTAAATAATTTCACAAAGCTTCCTGAATGCCCAAAAAGGGGTACTTTCATAATATAGCTAAACAAGTACTTTTAGTGTTCCCCTTTTACCTCCCAACAAACCATGAGGTGTTACATGTATGACTCAGAGACATAATCCAGGAAAAAGAACCCTGCACCACTGGATTATTGATTAACGGAATAGGAGAAGGAGATTTCATATTTATCTCACTCCATATGCAACAAGAAAGACAAATTCTACACTTATCCACTATAATTCTGTTGCATTCAGACAATATCCTATTTGATCCCATAGCAGAATTATTTTTAAGGATTGTTGATGTTCCAGTTTTTGCTTTCTTATGATCAGCTGTATGAGCAGCAAAACAAACAGTGCACAAACTGCTTTTCTCCAGCAGCTTGTATTGAAAAATACAATTCTGTTCTGGTAGATGTTGTTAGCACTTTGATAACAACTGTGTAATAATGATGTTAAGCACAAATGGACCATGTCATATTAAAAGGCAAAGCTTTCAACACATTTTTTGAGGGCCAAACTAGTAATCACTTGCAACAAATTACTACTTTCAAAGCACAAGATTTATCTTGTTTACCAAGGAGAAGTTTGGTAAAATGAAAACAAAACCCCTGACCTCCAAGTAGCTCTATAGTTGTAATTTTTTCAGTTTTGAAAGTGGAAAACCCCTCCTTAAACCATAAAGAGAACATGCTCAAGGGATAATTTTGGTAATTTTAGCAGCTACTCTCCCCGCTACCTTAATCCCACCTAACCTAGGAGCAATTCTCCATCCTCCAAGGTTTGCTGGTGTTCCCCACTGCAGTCTCAGCTTAGCTGGAAATTAGCAGAGTGCTTCCAATCCAATTCCAATGTACAAGCTTTGCAAGTCCTGCAGCTATTTTCCACTTCTTAACCCTTATTTAAATATACTTAGGCATAACATTACTTAAAACTTCCAGAACTTTACATCGATGCTGTAAAATGTTCCACCCTGGCATCTTTTCAAAGGACTTGATGAGAAGCAAACCTACCAACACAAGTTCAGAAATTTTTTTTTCAGAGCAAGAGGAAAGAAGAAATAAACTACAAGTGGCCCAGCCCCAAGGATCAGTAACAGCTCAGCTATTATAAAAGCCAGACATGATTTGCAGAACTACAGCTAATCTATACCAGGGTTAAATACACTTAAGACACCTAGACCTTTTTGCATGAAAGAATTATTTTTCCTAACATTTTTGATTGTTTTAAATCATTAGCATGTTGATTTAAGTCATTTCTAGCAGTAGAAACACAATCAAGTAGCTTATCTCCTCCCCAAACCCCTACCTACATCCAAAACTGCTTCATAATTGTAATCTATTGACCTGCCCAACCACGAAATACCAGTTAGAAGTTGCCACATCCTTTAAAAAAGATGGGTGCTTGAGCTCAGACTGTCCCAATTGTTGTGCATTTAAATAATAAATTGCATTCAGTGATCAGAAATGGAAATTCACTGGTATATTTATCCTTGTACAAGATTGTTAACAGTTACTAAGTTTGTTGGGACACTGCCAGGAATTTATTCCTCCATTGCACACGCGATCAACTTTGGTTTAATGGTGACAACACTAAGAGAAGCACTCACGTTGTTGGTTTCTTTTGTCACTGGCATTTTTCAGAGGAAGGCACACGGGACAGTCGTGCCGAGTACAATTCTTCCAGTGGGAGATGATTTGTCTCGAAGATGCACAATGAGCAACTGCAGCAAAGGAAAGCAAGAGTTAAGAGTCATTCCTTGGTTAATTGGTTTTGAATTATTTCATTTTTTAGAGTTACTCTATTCTTTCTCCTTCACAAGCAATACTAAAACTGCAAACATGTAAATCTTTTTGTGACCCCCCAGCAAATGAAGGAAACTAGTACTAACATTTAAGAGAAAGACATGGTAAACACTACACCCTCCTTATACAACAGAGATGAAAGGGATGATTGCAAGGCTACACTGCTACCATCCTACTTCCAAAAGGCAAATATTGCAATACTGTACATAAAACTAAACACAACTGAAAAGTCTTACGATCCAAGTGCAAATGAAAGAAGCTAGTACTGAAATTAAAAAAGTCAAAAAGTCATAATGGATATCACACTTAATATTCATGCCTTAAGTTTTAGCTTTCATATTTTCCAGATTCCATACTGTATTAGCGTATAACTCTGAACTTCATATAAATTGTTAGCAAGTTCTCCTCACAGTTTAGTCAGACAAAACAATCATTTTCCATCCCAAGAACCAAGGACACCGTTGCAGCTTCAGGCCCAGAAAGTATAAACAACAGTGAACTGAGGAGAGCAAACTAGGAATATGAGACTTCATAACCTGAAGCTGTAATTAGACAATTAACCCCAATATATAAATAGACATATCAACTTATCAAAGCACGAAAACTCGTGACCAAGTGTCCACCTTGAGTAGAGCCACAGCCAAACTCTTGCACTGACCAAAGTACATCCTTTAAAAACCTTTTTAATAAATACCTACTTTATTCCTTTAACACTGTCTAACCTCTATTCCAGATAGCCTCTCAAAACATCAATATAACAGAGGAGATGAAGATGCTTGCAAGGCTATACTGGTACCATCCTACTCGAGGAGGGCAAATGTTGGATTCAGAACACGTGGATGCATGCGGAGAGATGAGAGCTGGGAGCAGTCTAACCACAGAGCCAGCGCTGACGCTCCCTTGTGCCAGGCACAGGGGCCCCTCCAGCTGAGAAGAGAAAGGCTGGGGACAGGGAGAGCAGAGAGGGCTCACCTTGGCAGGCCTTGCCAGCCTGGCAGTGCGTCATGTGGTTGAGGACGTTCTTCATGGTGCGGCAGTGCGGGAGGGCGCAGGCGCGCACCTCGCCGTTGGCCTGCTCGCGCCGCTGACACTTGTGAGCGTGGAGCAGCAAGACCAGCTGCTGCTGGATCAGTTTGCGCTTCTCGGGGTCTGCGGTGGGCCCCGTGGCCATGGCCTGCGTCGGGACGATTCCCACTTGCTGGACTTGGGTTTGCATCTGGGACTGAGAGAAAAACCGAGAGGTCAGCGCTGTGCCTGCGAGCAGCGGTTCTGATCTTCACGTGCTACAAGGATTTGAGTATCACAAAACTGGCCATGGAGCTACAAGGGTTATTGCACCACTCCCTGTGGCATCCTTGAACGTTCTAATGCTGAAACAACACCCATGTATTGAGAGGTACCTCTGTTAAAACACTTACACACACAGGAGTTTAAATAACGAGCCATTCAAAATACTGTTTGTTAGAGAGACCATCATTCCAATAGAGGTGGAATTCTTTAAGGTCCCTTCCAACCCACATCACTCTGAGTCTATGAATTCAGGCTTGTTTAGTATTATATTTTCATACTATAGGTAAGATCTGCATATTATAGGTTTATACACATCAATCCTAGTTCCTTGTCCCTAACAAAAAGAGAAGTCCAATGGGAGAAGACAGTCAAAATTCTATGACTATCTCCATGTATTACAGCAAAAGGCAGTGCTGATCTTCCAAGCCTAAATTAGTCCTTTTTCTCTCCAACTGATATTCCTTCCACAGAGAAAATTCCCAGGGCAAGCTGTATATAGTTTTCTCCTAGAAAGGGCCATCTAAATCTGGGTTGCATTATGGCTGCTGAAGAGAACTAGAATTACCACAGGGTGACAATGGGTTCTATCAGCTTTAAAATCCAATGTTTTACTTCCAGCATCCATTCTTTACAGACACATTTCTGCACCAAGGCCTGAGTTCCGCCTGACAGCTACAAACCCACAGAGATCTTCAGTCTAAGGCACAGCTCATAAAAGTGCAGAAGAGAAACAGTCTCTTTAACATGTCAATTATTGAGCACAGATTAGGCAGTTTTTCTACCTTCCTGGACAAATGTAGAAAATTGGCTTTCAAAATTAAATATATCCACAGCCTGCAATGACTCCCCTAGCAGGAACAGATATGGGACTGCAAAAGTGCTGAAATCCCTGTGATTTGCAGCCTGAATTAATCTTATGGACAAACAAGCAACTGTCCCAAGAATCACTGTGATTATGCACTGTGAAAACAGGTTGCCACAGGAAAACTCACTAAATTCCAAACTACCAAAGGAAAACCAGCCATGAAAAACTTCTAAACAGAATATAGGAACATTAGGATTATGCTGGGGAGGTAACAGAGGAAATAGTTCAGTGCTGCCTGCAGAACTACTAATGACAGCCTGCGTACCCCATTTAAAGAAAATCAGGGTTAAGTGTCAGCATACGCCACTCGTAGCCCACTCTACTTCTGACCTTTGAGAAGGATTCCCCAGGAAATTCCATAGCCTACAAAATCCTAATTTTCTTAGACCAAAAAGGTCTTAGAACAACTGCACAAATTCTTCCTACTCCAGCAGCAAGCTTTGTCCCTGCACATTGGGTTTTGGAGCTTTTTTTCTGGGGAATGAAGGACACAAATCAAGTAGAAAACACCATGTCTGGTATTTGATAGAGGAAGTGGGGACTCTGCCACTTGATAATGATTATAGTAAGTCTTAGACAAAGAGGAATTGCTGTATCTGTTTGTCTTGGACTTTCAAGAGAAAGAACAATAAAGGGAATAAGGGGGTGAATGAAGGAAACCCATGAACATCTGCTCCTATTGCATGCAGCTGAAATTCAGTCTTCCATTTCTCCTGTGAACAAATCCATAGAGCAGAGAGGTTTTGCTGAAACAATTCTTGGGTCACAAATAGGAAACAATTAGTTCAGCTAATCTACAGAAAAATACAGGGATCATGCCAAAGAAAATCTTGTTGGAAGCGATGCTTTCATCCCAGTCAAAGAATTGTTTCCCAAGCCAAGTCCTCCTTTTGTTACTACCCTTCCAGTTAACAGACACAACTGCAGCTGTATCAGCACAGATGCACTGACCCAGAAGGGTTTCTTGAAGACTGAGTAACAAAAAAGCAGAATTGCAGAGTATCAGTGGTTTGAAGAACAAAGCAGTCTCAGTCCAGATCAGTGTGTCTGCAGGTAGGCACAAAACCCTCTCAGAATATAAAGCTTCTTGTTGCTTCACCTGACTGACTGACAATCAGTCAGGAAGTTCAGGCACTTCTGGACTCACAACTAAAATAAATCAATCAATAATCAGATAAACAAGGCAAAAAAGATATTTTTGTTTCTCTTGCCCCACCATCCACACTGCAAATGGATCAGCAGTTGGAAATCTGCTAAAACCTCTGACAGAGATGGGAATGTCAATAATCACTTTTCTAGAAACTGAATTATACAGACTTCCATAGGGTAAGGCAGCTATTAATACCCTTTAAAATTATGGAAACTCATACAGAGAGGAAGATGGTTCTGCCCTGTCCCTATCCTGAAGGGCAAAAGCGTCCTACACATTTGGGCAGCACAGATGCACAAGTATCTCACTGTTGTGGACTTGGACGGACTCAAAGTTCCCTGGCGGTTTTACTTTACTGAGGTGACCAGCAATTCTCAATATTTTTATATATTTATGTTCAAAAACACTCAACATTGTCAAGATGGAACAGTATGTACCTTTTCTTATAAAAGTAAGCAGCAATCTCAGCAGCAGTGGCAATCTTACAGCAGGTAAACAATGTAATACAGAACTCTGCCTCAGCTCTGCTCTACAGAGCATTATGGTTTTAAAATACTTCTCTTCTGTAATTTCTGTTTATTTCCATGTTTTTTCCTTCTCCCTGATAGAAGAATGTGACTTTCACTGTATGAGGACAAATCCTGCATTTAAAAAATGTATTTTACTTCTATAAGAGAGGTTTGTAATCAACAGAAGATCTTAATGGGGTTATTAAGAATCCACTGCCACAAACCCACACATGGGTACATTAAGGTGAAACACCCCCAAACTTCTTCACTTCCCTTCCAACCACAGGCTTAAACTGTGATCCTGAAGGTCCCCTCCAGAGAAGGGACCCAGGCACAAAGTGGATACACACATGAACTGTAAATCTCAAAGAACTTTGCATTAGCTCTGAATTAAATGTTCATAGTGTGACCAACTCCAATAATGAGTATCCCAATGCATTTCCAGTAAGATCCAAAAAAGCCCTTCCTGCCCACAGGATTTGCAGGAATGCTCTAGAGTAAGTGCTGAACCAGCTCTGAACAGCCCAGGGAGCATCATTCTGTCCCAAAACTGAAGGAGAGCTCAAGCAGCAGCTATTGGGTGGCATCAAAGCCAAAGGCATTCCCCAGTGCAGACCCTTGATGACCAGAGCTTCACTGGGAAAGTGACACAGAACCAGTTGACACTTCTTGCAATTCACGTGGATGGTGGTTTCCCTGGTTCCACCAGTTACTCTCAACAGGCATGGAATGAGCAGCCTGGTCCTGTCCAAACAGGAAGGATCCTTCTGACCCCAGGAACACCAGGGTCTGCTTTGGCCCCAGAGGCTGGAGGCTCACACGTGCACAAATGGGCTGGGACAAAAACTACAAGGACAAGCACCTGCATTTGTGCCCCAAAACCCTGAAGTGCTGCATTTCCTCACCCAAGGAGCAGGAGGAATCAGAATCTGAGTCTGAATGGTGAGCAGAAGATTCCACAGGAGAGGAAAAGAGGCCTCCTGAATTGGACACAACCTTAGAAGGCCGTCCTGCTGTCTGGAGGGAGATGAGTGATGTCAGCCTATAGCAACAAGCTGAGCACTGGCGGTGCTCTAGGAAATGAGGAGAGGTAGGAAGACATTCAGCTCTTGAACACAAAGACAACAGAATCACAGAACCATTTAGGCTGGAAGAGCCCTCTGAGATCATCAAGTCCAACCTGTGCCCAATCCCCACCTTGTCACCAGCGCAGAGCACTGAGTGCCATGTCCAGGCTTTCCTTAGACACCTGCAGGGATGGGGACCCCAACACCTCCCTGGGCAGCTGATTCCAATGCCTGACAACCCTTTCAGGGAAGAACTCCCCTGGAGTGGCTTGAGGCTGTGGTCTTAACATGAAGAATGTGTTTAGAGCTCAAGATTTATTTCAAAGCTTTGGCACTGACATGGATAAAGGCAGAGTTTTCACATCAAGGATAAAGTGGAATATTTTCAACTTCCCATTTCCACCCCTTACGGTGGTAAATGAACCTGCAAGCCCATGACAACCTCAAAGGTGAGAAGGCTCCTATGGTCAGGCCACAGAAAGAACCTGAATAGTTGGTCAGTGAACTTAGCTTTTAATTGCTAAAGGAATTTTGTTTTAAAGCCAGCAAAGGTCTCAATTCTATGTCACTGAGTCTGCTAGGCATCAAGGCTGGATCAGAATCTTTTTTAAGGATACACCTGTGGAGTTTTATCTCCTCATCTTTCTGATTTGCAGGACCAGCAAATGCCAAGAAACATACACTGAAGAAGTGTTTCAAAATAGAAAAAAGCAACAAAATACAAGAAGGTGTAGAGATTCCAGCTCTCACAAAAAGGAAACTACCTGAGCAAAATACTGAGGGGTTATACATACATAAACCTCAGTTTAGTGGGGAACAAAACAGCCTGAGGAATGAGGAACACTGAAAATCCCAGATAGCAAATCCTGAATAGAAAAAAAGGATAAGGCACAAATGAGAAGTTTGTAAGGGAAGGAAAGGCATGCTGTCAGAGTGCTGGCTATGGAGCACCTCAGTTGCTGGAACAGAGTAGTACACAGCAATGGAAACTCTTCACCACCTGTATTTGCATATGGGGGAGGGGAGAGTGGAACACGGGCCAGAGCATTGGGAAAAGATTAAGTCCTCTTTGTCAGCTTTTGCCTGCCTGGCATTATATCTACACATGATGCAAAAATTAAAATATTCCACCATTCAAAGCAATCCACGTCCCCAGGATGAACTCCTGCACTAAGGCAAGACAGAGATGCTCTGCTCCCAACAAAACAACATCCTCTCCCTGGCACTGAACACTATCTCTTGGATTTGTTTCCAGGTTATTAAGACCTCCTTTAGACCTAAGTAGAGCCTTTTCCCAGCTGTTCACTGCTGTAAATCAAGTGGGATTTTCTTGAGGAAGGGAAGGAGTGAGCTTGCCTGTGAATGAGAAACTGAATTTCAGAGTGGAGGTCAGGGCAGGCACAGGGAAGGTGAGCACAGCTGACAGCAAGCCCAGCAGAGACTGGGAGAATGCTGAAGAGAGCAGCAAGCAGACACTCAGCATGCTGCCTGTGCAACAGCCACAGACCTTTCCACAGGGACAGAGGAGAGTGGCTGTGCTGCAAGAGAGGAAAAATCACAGAAAGGGTCAGAACACAGGCCTTCCTCCCTGGAAGGGCACAAGAGTTAAGTGATTATTCATAAAGCCTTTTCTTTCTGGTCTCTAGAACAAAATACCAGTTGTCTATTTTAAGTAGCTACAGTTCTACTTGCTCTAATTAAAGCTGGCCTCCCAGTTTAAAAGCTTTCTTCCTCTCCCTCAGAGGTGTGCAGTAAGGCACACCTGAGACATTCTCAACCCCCAGACACTTCTTCTGTCTTCTGATCAAAATCTGTTATTACAGAAATCCATAGGACATAAAAAGGAACAAAGAAGAACACAACAGAGCTCCTGACGCAGTTTAGCAAGAGATGAGGGGGGAAAAAAAAGCACAGAAGATGTGCTGCTCCAATTCTAAGTCAATAATTGAAGGAAAACTATTTCCTTCTCTTCCAAACAGCAATATTCTCTCAACTCCATCTGCTGGTCATAGGGATAACTGTGAAACCATGCTGGTGTCTGGAAGCCAAACTTCCCCCATTGTGCTCCTAACCCACGCAGAAATACCAGATTTACTGGTAAGTCCACAAAGGCACCAGCCACCACCACCCCTGGAACAGGCAGCACTGCAGGGAGTGCAAAGCTTCAGTGAGTTTGATGGAAAAGCCTCACAGGGCTCCCTCCACAGCAGCTCCTCCTGGAGCCTGCGCACTCCCAAACCAGAGGCTGCTGCCTCCCAGACTGGCTGCACAGCACACTGAGAGCCCCAGAGCAGAGCGTGGCTCGCTTCCACAGCCCAGGGATTGTGCATGATCTCATCACAGCACAGCATTGCCAGTCCTGCATCAGAACCATTTCGGCAGCACTGAAGCTCAGTAATGCGTCACCAAAACTTCCAACATCAGAAGCAACATTTTTCTTTTGGGAACAAGTCTTTCACTCAAGTTTTCAAGCTGCCCATTCTTGTAAAGGGAACAGCCTTCTGTTGCAGGCTACAGAATTCTGTAGTATCAGAATTCAGCATTATGATTCAGTATCACTACCAGAATTATGTAGTAATCTGTAGTAGCTCCACAAAGCAAGAGCTAATATGCTGTTGGAATCACCGTTAAAACAAAACAAACAAAGAAAATCAATCCATCCTGCTGGCACTGAAAATTAATACCTTAATGCTGACCTCTTAATCATTTTAATACCATAAGGTTTGTTCTTCTTTTCTAATTAAAGAGATTAATCCAAACGTGCTTCTCAGGGTGTAGTGTAAGGTCATGCCTGGAACATGGGCTGCAGTGAACTAACACTTCAGAGACCCACTTTACTGGGCAGGCAGGGGGGACGGGAAAGTGCTGCTCTCAGGAGAGTGGCAGCCTGAATTTGGATCAAAAATCCAAATCCACAGCTGCAGCACATTTGTCCTGGCTGCCAGGGTTATGCCTGGCAGTGGGAAAACTCCTGGTTACTGTTGGGGACAGGGGTGTCACACAGTAATGATTAGAATAATGTGGGTTAAGAAACTTAATCTTTTACTTTTGCAGCACACATACAAGGCGTAAGGCAAAAGACTGAAAAAAGTATTTAAAAATACTTTGGTTTTCAGGACTTAGGGGTCCTCAGACAATGGCTGCCCCTTTCTGCTTCCTCTTTTCTTGTTTAAATACCCCTTGTGGGAACCACAGTGTTCAGCGCCATGCTGCAATCTGGTTTCCTGCCTCAGACAGGCCACACACCACCAGCGTTTTCATTCACATGGGTTTGTCTCTCACATGGAAAAGTACTTTGGGGGCCCTTTTAAGATAAGGATAGTACAGAGGGCTGGTTTAGCAAGATATGTGGTTGCACTCATGCCACAAAGGACCCTGAATGGGTTTAGTTTTTTTTTAAATACGCAGTTGTCTTTCAATTGCTGTAGCGCATGGAGTCTGAACTGATTCTCGACAGGTTCATTTTTGATCCATGTTAACATAACACAATACCCTTTTCCACATCACTGCCTCCCTCAGGGAACAGGACAGGCCGTGTCTCCAGGCCAAGCACATTAAATAAACCATCATCTCCAGGGGCCTAAAGCATCCCAGGACACAGAAATGGCAACGGGATTGCAGCAAGAGCACACGGCAGGATTGCTCAAACACTGCAGCTCTGCTCCGGGGACCTGCCTCTGTCACCAGCTGCTTTTCACAAGAGCCACTTGGGTCACATTTTGGTTGCCCAATGTGAGTGACAGATGTCACTTAGACGTGTGTTTCTGTAACTATGCAACTGCTGTGGATGTTATTTTACCCTTAGGTAATGCCTTAACATATGAAATAAGGTTCAGCAAGCCAGAGCCTACAAACCTTGAGTTCTGAGTCAGCAGATTCTGCCAGCCTTACTCCACTTGTGCCTCTGTGCTTAAAACTGGGGCAACACATCTTTATCTCAGAGAGGTGCTCTGAAAATGAACTAATCCAAAGTATGAGCATGCTCCAGTGCTGACTGCCACAGGAAAAAGCATTTGGAAATGACCAAGTGAGATATATTACACCATACAGCCAGCAATGCCCACAGCTACACACCGAGCTGCAAAAATAGAACTAAATGTTGACTGTGTGCTCTTTCCAGGGGCTCTGTTCATATTGTTCACTGAATAAAGCAAAGTCCCTGTGGAAGGAATAACATATGGCCATGGATGTGCTATTACCAAATAATTACACTGCCTTACCCTCTGTTGCCAAATAAAGGTTAAATTCTAACAACTGTGACATTTCTTTCTAAGTTCTTGGCTTTGCAATAAAAATGTTTAGATGGAAATTCAGTTTTTGAAGTTACACCCCTGTCAGGACCACCATTCCTCTAACCCCCCCATGAGCTGAGACCTTTGGGCTCCACAGTACCAATGTCTGTTGGCTGAAATGCTCATTACTCTCTCTGTATTGGTGTGAGGGAAAAGAAGATATATTGGACATGCAAAGCTTTTAACACCTGAGAAACAAAGACAGACGGCTCTGATTCTTCTCTCAGTTGGCATTTTTGACATTTTAAAACTGCAATTGATACTACTGGGAAAGTTTCCCTTACTTTCCTCTTTCTCTTGGACAAGATGGGAGAACAGTTTTTGATTTTATTTCTCTCCCATCACCTGACAAGCCTTGATGGCAAATGCCTTTTTTATTCCACCTGAATATTGACCACTGCATCCTATACTAGTAAGAGAGTATATTAAAACTTAAGACTTTCCCAAACACGACCTTTAAATGAGCACAAAATTAGGCTTCAAGACAACCCAGCCCCTGAGAAGAATACACCATTTTGGGGAGACCTGCAGGTTCTCTGCAGCATCGAGACAGTAACTCACTTGCTTTACACCTGATCCAAACACTTCATAAACACAATTAGAGTAGTCATGCAGCAAATTGTCTTTTATAATATTCTGCATGACTGCAAGTGGTGTTCTGAACAGGGTATTAATCCAGTCACAAGCTCCTTTCCATAAACAGTAAATGACAGATGATATTAAGGAAAGATTTCACAGCGTAACCAGAGAAAAATTAGGAAGTGGTTCTCTAAAATCAGGAGAAAAGAGGAAGTTTATTACATCCTCTTGCCTCTCATACAGAGCCTATTAGTGACAGGCAGGTAGCAAATGCAGTGATGGAAGAGAAAGCATTGGCTGTGCCAAAAAATAGCTTTTTTAAAATTTAAATTAAAAAATAAGCAATTTGCATCTTATGGAAGGTCTTACAAGTTTCTATAGTAACTGCTATCATGTATAAGAATAAAAAATGCAACAAGCTGGAGTTTCCATAGAAACAACACAAGCAGTTTGATTAATACGCAACATCCCAACACAAACGGGAATATTTAATTTAACTTTATAAAGAGAACTCTGGTAAACATCATACTATAAACTTGTAAGTTATCCAAATAAGAACTGCTCTTGCAAGCTTGGGACATGCAAGTCATGCACAGTACAAAGTGAGAAGCGTCTGGGGTGTTTACCACATCAGTTCCAAAGGATGTGAGGTACTATTCAGTTTCAGGAAGGTGGTGATGTACCCAAAACATTCTAATTGACACACAGAACTTAAAGAAGACATTTTTAGCTGGTTTGAAACTAAATATACCAGCCAAAATGAAAGGATGTTATGCAGTTTTTGTAACTGTGATTCCTGAGAAAGTATGATCACTGCATAAAAATGTACACAAGTTTTATATACACACTGCAGAGCGGAAGTGAGGAACCACGGGACAACTCTGATGCTTAAATGACTGTGGAGAAGTAATTTGGTGATGCTGCAGAAGCTGGATCACCCAAGAATTTAGCAAGCACTAGGAAGAGGTAAAGAATGGTGGCAGCAGCAGGTCCAACTCACCATGTTTGGCACACTGGTGACGGGAGTACTCTTGATGTCGGCAGGGAAGGGAGACAGACTATTGGCCAGGCCTGGCTTGTTCGGCAACTGAGGATTCACTCCTGCAGCTCCCATCTGCTGCCCTCCAGTTTGACTGAAAGGCTGCCCAAAGGGAGTAGTGTTACCTGTCATTCCCAGCTGGAAAAGAAAGAATGAATGAAATGGTTAGAATTTTTATGATTCCAAAGGGAGATTAAAAAATCCAAACATACGTGAAATATACATCTTTGCATTCGCGGAGATCAAATTCCAGTTTAAGTTTCTCAATATTAAATTCTCGGTATTAAATTCACAATTTCACAACTTCTACTGAGTTAAAATATATCCTAAAGAGATAATTTACAAATATATACAGCTGTGTGGGGCTGAAGCCTTGCAATTCAACCCACAAAATCAAAGGAAAACACAAGATCATCCTTCCCAATCCACACTTACAGAAATTACTTTTTCCAACACTACAGGAACTTTGGAAAACCAAACTTCAAATTCTGTGATACTTTGTGCATTCTGAGCACAAAGCATGACTTTGTACACAGACAGATGGGAAGGGAGGGGAATATAGAGAGGCATTGAGCAAATGGTTATCAACTCATGTTTTGGTGCTTGAGGAGAAGTGTCTGAGCAAAAAGATGTCTAAGACAGCCCTGACAAATGACACCCCAAAAACTCCCCAAGACTAGAAAACAGAAACACAACTGCCCCTGAATGACTGGAGAGAACACTGAATGTCCAAAGAGCCACTTGGCCTGCAGGAGTCTCCTCCATGGTGAAATCTCCTCTACACAGAATCACTAAGGTTGGAAAAGACCTCCAAGACCATCAAGTCCAACCTAGGACCCATCACACCTTGTCAGCCAGCCCAGGGCCCTGAGTGCCATGTCCAGGCTCTCCTTGGACTCCTTCAGGGATGGGGATCCCACCACCTCCCTTCCAATGCCTTCACCCTTTCTGGGAAGAAATTCCTCCTATGTCCAACCTGAACCTCCCCTGGCACAGCTTGAGGCCATTTCCTCACCCTGTCCCCTGTTCTGTGGGAGCAGAGCCTGACCCCCACCTGTGTCCACCCTCCTGTCAGGGAATTGCAGAGAGTGAGAAGATCCTCCCTGAGCCTTCTCTTCTCCAGTCAGAGCCCCCTCAGCTCCCTCAGGACCTCATCTCCCACAGGACCTACTCAGGACCTTCCCCTGCCTTGCACTGGGAGGATTTCTAGATGACTTTTACGACCTGGTCCTAAATATGAATCCAACCACTGAAAAAAGCCTTTATTTGAAATAGCAAATCCTATTTTTCTCTTCCCTTTACCTCTCCAGCCTTTCCTTCTTTAGCACACTGGTGTTCTATGGTCCTGGTCTCTTCCCTTCCCCTGCCAGCAGGATTCAGGGTGACTACTCCCACAGCTGGAAGAAGGACTGTTCATAACAGCTTATCACTGGAACAGCCTCATAATGAGGGATTATTCAGGGGTTGCTTTCTATGCTTACAGGAATCGAGCTGAACGAGCAGTTGAGGAAGCACCAGTTACAAGCAGCAAATTACACTGGGGCAGAGTCCAATAAACACAAATTGACTGGGCCTTGTCCTCTTTGTCCCTGTACTTTGTACCCTCTGGTTTCAGACATCTGGCCCTGCCACTCTCCAAGCAGCTTTATGTTAGAAAATGCTCCCTTTCCCTGCATCCTGCCCAGTGACTGTTGCCAGATTTGGGCCTTTCTTCACTGTACAAGACGTTCTATCTTTACACATTAAAAAAATCCCAAAAGCTGTTACTTTGCAATATATGAGGTTATCAAATATGTGCTGTGTCCCAGAGTAAAGCTGAATAATTCAAATAGCAAGTAAGACCAAAAATTAGCATCTAAAGTTTAGCCCCAAGAATGCCTTTAAAGAGAAGTGGTGTTAGGTCACATTGCACAAATATCAAGAATTTAATTTTCTGTATTTTTGTGTTTGTTTTGCAGACTGCATGTTCACAGAAATTAGTTTAATTATTATTTATTACACCACAGATTTTGGCAGCTTTCTCTGAAGAATTAGTAGCGAAGTATTTAATAAAATTACCCACTCAACCCACTATTTCAGACAAGGTATAAGAAAGTGTCATCTGATAATGACAGCTGTTCATTAATGCTATAGGGGTCTATCATATCAACAGTGAAGAAAATTTCTGAAACTAAAAGTGAGATTCTGAGAAAGCTTAGGAGAACTACTGAAACCTTTCAGAAGCCAGAAATAGGAACATTAACTGTTAGTTTCCTCATGTCTAATTCCCAACTACAAACTTCTTTGTTGCAAGGACTTTGCCCTTCCAGTCTTTGAACTTGCTTGAAAGTTTGGAGGAGTTTTTTTGAATGGAATTATATACAGATTTCTCTGGCAACCACCACTACACTTCGTGCAGAGCTTTACAGCCAGCACCAGCACTGGGAGCTGTGGGGAGCCCAGCCTGGGGGACAGGAATGCTGCTCCCACAGGAACCTTCCAGGGCCCACTCCAGCCTGCAGAACACAGCACAAGCAGAGCCCTCCCTGGGCCTGGCAGCTCATGGGTGGAGCAGACTCAGACACCAGGGAGGAGATGGAAAAGGCTCAGTGCAGGCAATGAATGCCCAACATGGATGTGCTGAGCTTGGAAGCCTGGTGTTAAAAGCTTCTGGCAGAATCTCACACAGTTGAATTTTCAAAGAGCAGAAGAGAGATTTTCTTTAGGCAGTGAGAATGCTGAGCAAAATTTACCTCAAATTTAAGTTCTTGCTCCAAAAGAAAGAGAGAGGTGTTCTCATCTCATTATCAGGAAATATTATTAAAGGAAGAATGTTTAAAAATAATCATTAGAAAAAATATTAGAAATATTTTGGTCCCAAAAGACAGTTTCAAGTTTGTTAAAAGTCTAAACAACTATAACATCCCCAAAGCACCGAGGCTCTGCAATGCTAACAGGTACCACCACAGAGTTGCTTCATTTTAACATTTCCTTTTCAATAGATCTTGTTATTAAACAGATCACAACTCTGTACAACAAAGCAACCTTTCAAATCTTCCAAGCTGAGTGCTTAATAGGATGAGGATAATTTTTCCTACTCTGGGTGGTCATTAAGTAATAAATACTTGACTGAAATTTTAAGAAATGCTTTGCTGTTCTTTGAAATCCAGCTGGAAGCAGAGTAGCTTCCATTTAAAACCTTGTATTTTAACCTGCTCTCTGCCACATTGTATTTCAATGTCCAAAGCTGGGCTTTCATAAGGGAAAGGAAACCAAAGCTAAAGCATCACACCAGTCTGTAACTTTAAAAAAAAAAAAAAGAGCATAATTTAGTAACATTGTAAAACATTATACATGCCTTTTAGTCTACACTTCATTTTTGTAAATTACTGCCAATGAAACAAACTACTGAAGACCTTTTTTTGTTTGAAGTTCATCCTTAAAAAAATATAGTCTGAGTAGGTGGAAAACCCTTCCTTAGGTAGCAATCCCTGAGGTAAACATGGAAATAAAAATTAGGAGGGATCATTCACAAGATGAGTTTATTAAAACTGATAGATGCTCATGGTTTCAGGGGGGATTTAAACTCATTTTTTCCTAGGAAGAATTCAAATTAACAGAACTGTGATTTCCAGAGACTAAGAATGCACAATACAATGTGAGACCTGCTCGAACAACTCTTATCCATTTTTAACAGTTTCCAGCCAAGTCTGGGATCAGTGAGGAGTTTCAGTGGCAGAACAACCTGCTGACAAACAGCATTAAGATCCACAGCGTTGCAGAGCTGTTACTGGTACCCTGAGGAGCAGCTCGGAATTGATTCCAAACACAGCCAGGTAGGGACTCCAGCAAAGCAAACCACTGGCAGCTCCTCCCTGGTGGGAAGGCAGCAAACAGGAGGTGGAAGGAAAGGAAGAATCAGGCAGATCCCTGCGTATCACACACTGAAAGGCACCCAGGAGAGCGAGGCATAAACTGCGATTCCTGGTTAATTATCTGAATGCTGAGCCCAGTGACTTCCGTGGGACTTTAAACCATGGCTGACTGAAATCTCAAAAAACAACCAGTAAATATATGCAGAAGATTGAGCCTACAGCTTGTAAAGACTTTACCCTGCTTGTTTATTCTGCAAATGGAAAATGGCAGCTCCAAGCAAAGGACTTGGAAGGCTCAAACACCCCAACTCCTGCCTCTGCTTCCAGGTTTTTTTCCACGTTTTTCCAGGCAGGTAAGGGAAAGCAGATACTCAGAAAACCTTTGTTTTTTATATTTCTGAAACAGAACTCTGATACCAAAACAGCTAGTTTAGGGGAAGATTACCAGGTAATTAAAAGCCACCAAAGAAGATAGACCAGCAAGAACGCTGGAGTTTACAACCTGGTAAGAATGGTCATTTTCATGGGGAACTCTGAGCCATCACAAAGCTTTGTATTTGGCTTAAAGTTTGTTAAATTTACTTTTCTAAAAAGAAGGAAAGCAAAGAGCAAAAGTGTGAGTTGTTTATTTTTCCACGTGTATGGAACAGGCATGGATGTGCTACTCCACCTTCCATCCAATGCATCTCCGTTACACCAAAAGCTGAAAGCGTCTCTCTGACAACCTGGGTTATGTTGTTCACTCTCATTTTGTTCTAAGCTCATGGATGTTTCCTATGTGTTGCCTTTGCTCCCCTCCACCATTTCATCTCCTTTCTCTTCCTGCCACCATTTTCAGCAGCCCTGTTCCCTGCACTGCATCCCACGATGGTTCCTTTCATCCCAACCTCATCCTCTGCAACTCAGGTCTCACACTTCAGTTTCTGTGCTGCAATTTTGGGAGAATCTTGGTTTTTTTTCCCAGCTCTTTGTGGTCACAGCTGCATGAATTCTGATGGAGTAGAGCAGACTTCCCCAAAAAAAAGGTGTTGCTCTATTGCACCAGCTGCAGTGGGGGAGATAAAGGGGTGTATCCCAAATTCAAGTTAAGGCTAGAGGCGCCTCAAGAAGAACACGATTAATGCAGGACACCACCTTAAACACATTATTTCTGCTCTAAAACAGTTCTCAGAAATATGATAATGACACTCTCCTTTAATGGAAAAGAGGCATTTAATTTAATAATTCTGCTATCCCAGGAAGACAAGTAGATTCTGTTCCCTTTTTTATCACTATGGCAACTCTCTAAGATACTGGAATCTATTACCAAGTGTGGATAGGAAATAGGGTATTTCACTCTACTCTCATAAGCCAAGGAATGTACAAACTTTCAAGGTGAAAACCCCCCCAGCACTTAAAACCTTTGTTCAGCTGCCTTGGACTACAGGAGCCATCACACTGCAGTGCTCTGAGCAGCAGCTGTGGGAGGTGCTTCTCCTGTTTTGCTTCTTAGTTCTCTTCAAAGCAGAACAGCAATTCCATTTCCTCTAGTTCCTG
Source organism: Horornis vulcanius (assembly GCA_013401035.1). Classification (NCBI taxonomy): domain Eukaryota; kingdom Metazoa; phylum Chordata; class Aves; order Passeriformes; family Scotocercidae; genus Horornis; species Horornis vulcanius. The sequence goes on from VZUA01014893.1 coordinate 27,708, forward strand.
GAGCTTCACAGATTTTACAGAGGAAGCCTGTGACCAAACCTACAAACCTCACCTGAAGGTACAGCTCAGAGGTGATGTGACACAAGTGAGAAGGTCACTGATCTAATCCTGAAGAGGCCTTTCAGAGCAGACTGGATCTCCACACTGCGCTGTTCCCTCTGCTTTCAGAGCTTTCTTTTTCCCTCCTGTCTTTAGCACCACTGACCCAGCACACTGCTTCTTCCTCCAGCCCAGCATCAAGGAGATGGGCTATGCTCCCTCTTGTACACCAAGTGTTCAGGCTGTCAAGAGACTCTACCTTCCCTCATCCTCTTAAGTTTTCATCAACTGTCCCCTCACCTCCACCAGCACAACTCTCACTCATGCAGTTCAGGGCACTCCATCACCACACTCCTCTGGGGTTCCCAGGATGTGCAACCAACACAACAGGCTGCAAACCCCATTCCCTGTTCCAAGCACATAATTTCCTACTCTTTTTTAGCTTCCTCTCCAACACACTGTCAGAAACCTCAAAACTGCATGCAGCTATGCTCCTTGCAATCCCCTTTTCCTTTGGGAAATTCTGCTCTCCTCTGTTACCCCAGCCCACTTTTCATTCCAGGGTTTCCAAATTTAATAAAAGGTCTGGCAGGACAGACAGGAGTTAAGCCTCAATTTTCCTGTGAAAGAGGAAGCACCTGCATTTGTAGGCATGTACCAAAGAGCAGCACTCACCTCTGACAACACTCCTGGGTTTGTATCCTATACCACCACTACCTACCTAAAGTTAATGCCCTCATTTTATTTCTTTTTTTTAATTAGCCGGTCCAGACAGATTAGTCAAAAAAACCCCAAA
>VZUA01014893.1:47072-62658 GCA_013401035.1 Horornis vulcanius
TAGATTCAGTCTGACCAAACAATTTAATCTTTTTCTGAGGCATACAGAGCCCAGTGTTTGATTAAGCTGTGCCTGCCTTTCAGAAGGAAAGCTCAACTTGGGGTAGGTTTAATGGTTCTATAAAGAAAAATACCTTGAAAGGAGCCCCCAGCAAGCTGCATCTTCATTGCAGCTTAACAACAATACTTCTGCACATTATCAGATATGCACAAATCCAGATTTGTTTCTTAATTTCTGCTGCTGGGTACCAGAATATCCTTGTTGGAGTGATAGGACTCTGAAGCTACTGAAGAAAAGGTGATTCCTTTTACAGAATTGTATGAGACAGCATTATAGCCTGGAAAATGGAAAAGAAACCACTCCCATCTGAATGGGACTTTACCACTTCTTAAGGGAAAGAGCAGAAGCACCAGTTAGGGGAATCACAGTCCAAAACTCTCAGCACAGGGCAAAAAGGAAGCACGAGAACCTTACAAAATAAACAGGAACTTCCCAACATTTTCTTCTAACTTGCCACAGGCTTTGACAGCTGTACTAGGACATGGGGAATGCATCTCAGCAAGAGACTCTAACAACTCATCAAAAGAAACACAACTTCAAGCCCTTGCCAGAACAGGAAGGTTTCATCTCCTTCACTTGGAAGGATGAGCTCCCACAGCAACAGGTAAAGTGTTAGGCACGAGCGTGTCTCCAGTGAAGTGCTCATTCCTATGGAAGCATTGACCATCTGCTGAGCTTTGCTACTGCTTATCACATCCAACAACCAACAATCTTTAAAAAACACCTCTAACAAGATGTCCTAGATGGTTTGAATACAATTTCTTGACTTAATGGACACAACAAAAAACATGGTACAACACAAAAGGGCAATTCATTACTGCTGGAACTGACTGTGACAAGATGATCCATTCTTCTACTCGCATCAAGTAATAATTGTTCAAAGACAAATCCTTTCCTCTTCAAAGCTGATTTCCTAAAGAACTTCAACCCAGTCCAATAAAAATTCCCCTCGTAGTGTCATCCAAGAAAACAGGGCCACAATGCCACAATTGCAAGCAAAATTGTTACAAGAAAGGAGACTGCTAGTGAAGGGAGCAGAGATATATACACAGTATCATGGAAGAGAAGGTTCCTCAGAGGTTTCCAGGTATCTCAGCAAGTCAAAATCACTGATCTCTTGGAGTATCATGTGAAATCTATGAAATCTTTGCTCATACCTCTATAGATTGAGGAAGTATTTTGCTTTAATCTCCCCCTGCCAATGGAAGAATAATTGTCTTGATATCAGCACCTTCTTGCCCTCTGACACTGGGAATTAGTTATTTTCCACTCCTGTTTAGGTTAGGGGCAAGGTTTATCCCCACCTTTGGCTCATGCAAGCACAAGAACATGAGCTTCAATCACCCTGCTCAGTTCTGCCTTCAAATTGTAAATCCAGACCGAAATTAACAATTCAGATGATGATCCAGATGAAATGAATCCTTGCAATTTCTGAGATCAGGTGAAGGGACCACATTCTGGATATTTTTCCTTCTTTTTCTCTTAACAGAAAGAACGTTTATATAAACAAACCACAAGAGACTAAACCAGAAAGAGGAATGGATTGATTAGTCACGTACTAAAAAAGGATTCCAACCAACCACCACAGAAGCAAGGTCTTGCCCAACAAAACTGGTCCCAAATCATAAAGGGTCACGAGTCCCCCACACTGCATATAAACACACTGAATTGAGAAAAATGGGCTACCGAGTTGCACTTAAACAAGGCTAGTTAGTCAGAGATGCACATCACTTATTTTTAATGTAATTAGAAGATCTTGCTTTAAAAAGTTCTTTCAGGTATTTTTTTCTGCATTTGTACTTCACAGCTCTGTCTTTCTCTCAGGATATTGCTACAGTCATCACCTAGAGAATTTCCTTCCAGCCTTGATACAGTTCTTCAAGCAGGACGGCAGCTACATTTTAAGCCTTTGAGTCAAGTTGGACATCTATAGTATCAGGTAGATAGCTGCATCACCACTTTTATTACAGCTCTTTAAAGCTTTTAAGCTGTACACATTAAGTGGTAAACACCAGGGAATCAGGAGGTAAAAAAACAAACTAACCTACATTTTCCTTCAGCAGAAAATTCAGTTTCTGAAGAACAAACAATCTAACTGAGGTGTTCCTTTACTTTTCTTAAAAGCTTTCCTGGAGCATCAGTAAGAAAAAGCTAACACATAATCATGGCTGATAATCCTATTAGGACAATAAACTGGGGGGTGGGGAGAGACTGGAAAAGGATATCAATCCTCAAATGCCAACTAAGGAAAATGGCAAAAATAGAGAACACAGCTGCTTGGCACAAGAAAATTCAGGGAGTAAGTATTTGTTCCAAAGTGCAAACACAAAATCTTTGTGTAAAACACTGAGCTCACCTGCTCTCTTTACTAACAGAAAAAAAAAAAAAAGAAAAAGTATGTAAAGTAAAACTTTTTTAAAGAAACACAACACACCTAAGCTTCATCTTATTCAACATGAGATGGAGCCCTGGAAAACACCAGTTTTCCTGTTTTACTTGACAAAGTTTTAAAAATTATTTTCTTTTAAGTGTACCTTCAAAGAAGCACCATTTTATCACTTATGCTCTGTCATCAAATAGTCCTTTCACTATTCTTTTCCAATGTATTCCTTGCTCAAACCAACTTTACTTTATGTCTTGTACATAGGTAAACTGAGGCAGTCACCTTTTCCTGAGCTGGAGTCACTCTTTCCTGAGCTGGTGAATCCATTTGCAGGTGGTAAAAGGCTAAGCTTGAAGTCCTTGAAATCTGCAATTTGTCTGAGATCTGGCCTGTTCTTTACCAGAGGTGAGTTTGTTTAAAATAAATCAAAACCTGACAGAACCTCCCCCACCAGACTCACACAGACTCTGTCAGCAAGTCTTTTGCTTTGGGGTAATTCTACTTCAGTTAGTTCACATAGAAAAATCAGTAGTTTCACATAAAACTGAGTAGTGACTAGGAAAAATCTACTCTCAAGAACTTAGGTATCTGTAAGTTCACAGAAATAAGCCAGATAAATAGAATTCCTCACTCTTCCCACAAATTTCAAAGGAAAACAAAAGAAAGATAAGCTGACTCTCTTCAGTGCAGACCAATCAGCTTCCACACAACAAAACTAGCTGCCTCCAGCCTCCAAAAGAGTTATGTCAACTTTCAGATGCTCTGACCTTCACTCTTAACACGAGTATCTCTTCCTTAAGCAGAAGCATCTCTTCATTGCAGAGAGAGTGCTTTTTATGGTTTTTATTTTTAAAAAATTAACTACACAGTACTCCACCAGTGATGTGAACACCTCTTCAGAGTACAGGACACACTTTCATGGCAGACAATGCAATTTTTTCCACAATTACTACCACATCAATGAATTAACATTTACATGTTAATAAACTACAGTGACAACAGCTACTGATGTATGAATAGATAAAATATCAGAGAAAAAAATTGACCTTCTTCTACATATCAGAACATGGTGGGTTTGCCCATCCATTTTGCCAAATCAAAATTTCATGAAGGAACTGTACCAAAACAACCCAGACAAGATAAGGCACAGTACAGGAGAAGCAGCAGTCAAAACATTGCTCTAAGCTCACACCTGGAAAACAAAGAACTAAAAAGCAGTGACTGTATCAAACAGGGAGCCAGAGCAGTGCCCTGTGACAGAGGCAGATACTTCCAGGTATGTATGCCCTGCTCTCATCCTCAAGGGCCACCAAATTAGGCTCTTGCCCTTCCCTTTCACAGTTTGCATTAGCTTGGCAATCTATGTGAAATTTGATGTTTCCAGATCAGTTCCTCCATATTTAAAAAACATTTGCTGCACGGCTGCTGACAGCGGTCCTTGACAAGAGGAGCAACTGCTGCACCTCTCCCTTCAATCTCCAAGTGTTCACATTGCTTTAGAAGATGGCGTTGTCTGGCAGCTAAATTGAGATCCTGCACACGAGAAATCATCTGCTTCCTTTCTGCAGGATTATGCTACTCTTTTCTAATTCACCCTGCTAAGATACTCTCCAACTTTTAGCTTCAAGGACATCTTTTTCAACAAGTGCTTTCATTTTTGATTACATGAGAAGTACTGCTTCAATTATCTCCTTTTCACAATACCACTGGTGACTGAAATGGGTAACTACAGACTCAAGAAAGCACATCCTTTAGTTCTGTCCCAGAAAAGGATCTACTGAGTTTCCTAAACACCTGTATGGAAAAAAAACAAGTGCAATAAATAGAATACAGTAAATGGCATGTACATACTTTAGTAATTGCTCCTGTCTGTGCTGTGTTCAGCCCGGTGTGCCCAGCCATCTGTGGAGATACTTGGGTTAAAGTCTCTGCCAGCACACTGCCTGCATTCCCCTGCATGGCAGGGGCAGAATATTGCATTCCTGCTCCCCTTCCTCTTCCAGCTGCCCCAAGAGATCCATTCATTACCTGCCCTTGTCCTTGCTGAGGCTGATTCATTAAACTGTGACCAGAATTACTGTTGAGAAGGCTCTGGTGTGTCTGACTGAAATTAGTATTCATACATATCCCAGGTCCAGTCTGTGATGTTGCAGGGCTGCTCGTCACCATTCCCACTTGTTTTTGTGCTTGAGAGTTCAGAGTTTGGGATGCAGGTGTGGTAGGTCCAGAGGTGCTGGCTGCCTGCTTGGCCAGGCCTGGAGCAGAGGAGTCTCCTGGGTTCAGAGGGCTCTTCCCCATGGCACCCAGATTCCCGATGCTGGCGCTGTTCGGCTGCCCTTGGACCTGACCACCAACTCCCTGCTGCACGGGGCTGCTCGAGTTCACATTGCCAATTCCTGGGTTTAAGGAAGAGCCGCTGCTTCCCCTCAGAAGTTCAGAAAGTTGTTTGTGTTTGGAAGCCGCATCTGGAACGAGGTTCCCACTGCTGTTCAAAAGGCCCAACTCGCCATTGGGGATCAGCTCATCAGGAAGATCATTTTCCAAGTCAAACAAAGATCCGAAATCTACAAGTTAAAACAGAAACACGGGTGAGAAAACGTGACAAACGCGTAGCTAAAATATTTATCTTCGCTACTTTGTACTAGTGTTAACAATGACAGGCATTCAGGATGTCTTTACCCAAGACTAAGAAGGGAGTGAGGGTCCCCGTGACATGAACTCCAGAGCCTTTCAGAGCACAGTCATCACACACTGTGCACACACAAGCATGCAGGGTACAGCACTGGCCAACAAAGATGGCAAGAATTTTGACAAAACAAAGATTAAGAAAACTTAGGTGGCATGAATACAATGATCTAATCTAATGCTTAAATTTCCCTTTTTTTGGCTAAAAGATGAAAGCAGAAATAACATCAGATTTTTTTCCTATTGATTTACTCTCCCAAAAGAGCAATTACATCACCTTTTCCAACCTCCTCTGTAATCCCAAGCCACCGCATTTCGAAAACCCAGCAATTCTACCTCAACCCTGTCATTTATGTGCCAAAGAACATCTTCCAGCACTGCTTCAAAACTTCACCAAAGAACAACAACGATTTACTCAGGAGTCTGACCCCAGTCTCACATATAGAGACATTTAAGATCAGTTTCTAGTCATTGATTTCTACCGTGATCTGTTACCTCAGAAGATCCCGAAAGGCACTCAGTATTTTCTCCTTGTAATGCCTCTTGAATCGAGTCACTGCTCAATTCCTAAACAGCTCAAATAATTCAAATTGCTCTGTAAGTGCCCAGCCCTCATTTATCATGCCCAATATTGACAGAGGTAATCCACACACTCTCCAGATGAGCAAAATAAATCAATCAAATCTTCATTAAGCCACTTGAAGGAACAGCTCTGCCTGGCTGCAACATCCAGACTAATAAAAAAGTGGTGGGGCTTTTTTTCCTTTAAGGGACCAACTCAGGTTCACTAAAATATTTTATTGCACATCATAAGCAGCATCTGTGTAACAAGGTTGTTACTTCACTGTATATGGGTACTCCCATGTGAAAATAAAAGTTACATATTTGAAGACATAAGGACAGGCACATACAGCAATATTTTCAAACATCTAAGCAGACCAGCCTCAATGCACCAGAATACCTGTTCAAACACGCAACACATCTTGGAAGAATTTTCCAGTCCAATGATGTGAACTAAAACAATCACTTCTCACTGTAACATAAATGTGTAAAAATTTTATTTTGCCCCCCAAGCCAGCCCTGACAAACCCCAGTCTTTCACACTGAGCAACAAACCACATTTTTTCCAGGTTAGAGCAAAGAAGAGTTCTTTACTAAAGAAGGACATTCCAAAAGCTTCATTGTTTGAAAGTTCAATTCACACTTCAATCACAAAAAGTTAGTCCAAGACCCAGGCTGCAAAAATGATGTAAGAAGGTACATTGAAAAGAAAGAGCAAACCTCAAGTAACACAAAAACTGTATCACAAAGCACAGATGCATCACCAAGCCACCTCAGTACACTTTAATGTCATGCATTTCATCAGCATGTCCATTTCCAATCCAACCTAGCTGAAGAAAAATTAATAAAAGTGGTCACACTGCAGACTTGCAATGACTAGCAAATTACACAAACAGGCACAGTAAACAAAGACAAAACCACTAAATTCTGGCTGTTTGGAGGTGCTCAAAGCACCACATCCTTCAGGGTCCCAAACCCTACATCATCATCACCTCCTGGAGTCAATAATCCCTCCAGGACTGCACAATGTCGGCCGTGACAAAGACATCCTGCTGAGAATAGAGACCCCTCTCCCTTCCAAGGGGGCAAGGACCAAGCTAACATTTCATTTAGCAAGAGTCATTAAAGTATTTTTAATTTCTCTTAACTCACTGCCTATCCTTTTAGGTCTTTGGTTTATCTTTCCTGCTTGTCTTCTAGAAAAATTCCTGGTGTACCCTTAACTCCATGATCACTTCATCTCTCCTCCTCTTTCCCACACAACCGCTCCACACTGACCATGCTGCAGTCTGTCACTTCCTATACATTTTGGTTCTACTTTCCCTCTTCCAAGATTTCCCTATTTCAGCCCAGAATGCTTGGAGGCTCTGGGAAGTTCTGCCACTGGTGGTGGCTGCAGCTGGAGCCTGACCAAAGCCACCTGCCCGCACATCACCGAGGGTGGGACACGGGGCCAGGGCTGAGGCTTCTCCTTTGTTAAGCTGCTCTCACCATCCCAGCTCTCCCCAAGTTCAAGGTTTACAGTGCTTGTTCACAAAACTTCTGTAAAACCCACAGAAGGGTGCTCTTCCAAGCTTCTGCACCGATATTGTTAATGTTTCATGCACAATAGACGTGTGGGTGCAGGGATGGGGCAGAGAAGAACAAACAAAATGAGAAGGGGGAAGATGTTGCTGTGTCTTAAAGAGTAGTTTTTTCCAGCTGTATTTCAAAATGGGATGCTGGAGTATAAATGCTCAATTTGTTTTTTTTGCTTGGCTGGCCGGACTCTCAGTCTTGCCAGAGCCAAGAACTGGAAATGTTTTTGCAGTTTACAAAAAAGGGTGAAGAAAGCATTTGGGAATACTGCCACTTAAAACCTGAAATAATCTACCACTCCTAAGCTCCTGTAAGAAGGCTGTACATTAAGGTTAGACATGGAAAATGTACAGCTCTGCCAGCAGGAAAATAAAAAGCAGGTAAACAACTTAACACAATGGTCTTGTAAAAATTCACCAAGAATTCAATTGTTCATGCAATGATTAATCATCTTCTTTTATATTTCATCAGAGTCATGCACATTAAAAACAGCAACACAAGGCACATTTTACAATGGTTATAAAATACAACAGAAAACAGAAATCTACTTGAGCATGTCTGCAACAAATCCATAAAGATAAGAGATTGTCTTGGCAGTTATAAAAAGAATAAATATATTTACACACATATAAAAATCTGCCATAATAAGAACACGGTCCATTTCTACTGACAGAAAAATGAAAAGCAACTGCAGTCCCTCCATCCTCACAAGAAGAACAGAATTGATCCCATTCTCAATACTTCAATTCTTTCTCAAAGGCAGCTACCAAGAGGCTAAAAGCCAAAGGATGCCTTTGCCTTTACCTGCAGTTACCTGAAGCAATGGTCAGGGAAAACCTTTGCTGAGAAGTCCCACGGAGCTTTAACCTGCTACATCCTCAAACCTGCCACGCACCCAGCACACATTAGGGCAGGAGAAGGGGTCTGGATTTTAAAGGAAAACAGACTCCCTAAACCATAAGGCACATACTTCTAATTCAGTGCTCAGGAAGCAGCAGAGCTGACTAAGGCTGTGTCGTGTCTTGTCTCTAACAAGGCACTTCTGATCCTAAACCTCATACCTTTCATTACCTCTGTCACATAAACCCAAACGTCCTCTAAACAGCACAGCACCAAAAACCCAGAGATTATGTTTTCTGGAAGGCATGGAAAAAGGCACTAGGCAAGTACCACACCCCCACTCTTTCAAAAGGGCTCCTTTTCCAATTTGAGCCTTCTGCATTCTTTGAGCAGCTATTTTCACACATAGATGATAACCACACTTGAGACACTTTCTCTCCTAATTTCAGTCTTATGAGCTTAAATGTCACAGTTTTCTGCCTTCCTGGACAACACTTTTAGCAACCAGAATTAAAAGAGAGAGATGTTCTGTTTCCTTCCAGGCCTTTTCAGCAAAAAAAACCAACCAAAAAATACCAAAACTGTGCTGCATCCTGAAGGCAGAACATTCTCATCCATACAACTGCTTGTGACTGTTACGGGGAGACTTTCCTAATATACATATTCAATCAATTAACTTGTTTCAATGTCACCATTTTTTCCCCGTTAGCTCAGCCTGTAGAGGTGACAAACATCCTAAGGTGTTTCATTATGTGACTTATTATCTCAAATGTATCTCACAGCAAGCAGGAGGAGAACTATCAAATTCAGTTTCATTTTTTACAGCATAATCTTTACCTGAGACGTGACTGGGAGTTTTCCTGTCACAAACTGACTGCTCGTGGCACGGAGCAGACACTGAAGTCCAGCACACAAGCAGTATTTTCACCGTGCCTTTCTTTCATGCCAACATAGCTGTTACATTTCAGTGAGCCCAATTTGGTTTTGTAAGGCTTCTTTCAATCATGCCAGACCCCAGCAAACAAAGCCTCAACAGTTCAGAGCTCCAGCCATTCCCTAAAATTCACTGTCAGGTAGCTCCCCTCAATAGCCACACTGTATGGCACAGTCAGCAATTGTCACATCCATTCCAACTTCCTTTCGAGGTTTGAGGATTCTGTAATTTATTGTTTCACAAAAGACAATTATTGCATTTAATGTTTTAGAACAATGAAACAATGCGTTCATGGAAAATCTAAAATTTCCAGTAAGGAAACTTTAGATTTGTGTCTTTCCCTAACAAGACAGGGAAAGCTTGGAACTGACATGCATCTGACCTTGACTTTCAGCACAGCAGCATCATTCCTTCCAAGCACCATGTTTAACAACCAGGTTGAGAATGATGAGGGACCCAGCTGGGTTAAGGAGACCCTGATGGCTGGGTGGAGGGTGGTGAGAAGGAATGAGAGATCCAACACAGAGGATCTGGATGAGTCTCAACAGTTTATGGCTTGACTAATAAGAGACTTGAATATTTAACTAAATTTCTATCTGTCTGATCATTTAAACTACTTACACTTGGGATAAGAAAGGAATACAGTCTGGCTTGTTCATCCCTAAGTCATTGGACTGGTCAAAACTCAAATATGTTGATATGAACCTCACCTTTTGGAATCCTTGGGACTTATCTCTAGAAAATTCATTGGAATCATTTTCATGGTTCTCTCCTGCTGACAAGCCCTCAGTCACTCAGGTTGGAAGGGACATCAGGTCTGTCTGCAGCCCAGCCCTTCACCTCCTCTCAAAGGGCACATGCTCCAGTCCCCAATCTCCTGAGCAGCCCTTCACTGAACTCATTCCAGCTTCTCCATGATCTTCCCAGTGATGGATAGAAGGTTGAACAGTCTGTAGCTGACTGTATTGTCCTTTAATCCTTTTTGAAAATGGGTTTAACACTTGTCTTCTCTTGCTTTCCTGTGGCTGGGATTTTACAGACAGCTCCTAATATCTCCCCCATGCACTTTGGTAAGACTTCAGCAACTAAGTGACTTCTCAAAACTGAAGCTTGTTACACAAACAAATAATGAAAAAAAAAATCAGTTCTCTTCTAACCTCTATTGCAATACTGCCTGTATTCCTGACTCAGCTCCTGACACCAGCTCCACCAGCAGACACACGAGCCAGGATGGGGAAAATGCACATATATCTACATCCTTCATACCACCACTAAGGTGTGATAACAACTACCACCTGATACAGGAAAAGCCACCTGTTCTGTGCCTGTCCTCCTCCTCACCTCCATGGAAAGAGCACAGTATAAACTGAGATCCTTCCTTGGTCACACCAGGTTTAGTCCCCAGCCTCTCTTTCCACTTCCATGTTTTGTATCACGATGTCATAACATCAAGGTTCTCTCTACTGTACTTGTCCAAGTTGCCTCCACCATCTCTCTTTTGCTGTGGTCATAGTGACAACACCGCCTGTGTTAAAAATCTAGAAAAACCTGAGATACTGGTTTATTTCAGAAATAATTAGTAGGTTTAGGGATTATTCTACCCTTTCATAAAAGTAAATCACAAAATACTTGAAGTTTCCCTATCAATTACAAAGTAGTATATGAGAGCACATTAAATGGCCCTTGCACCTGGCACTAAGGTTTATATAAAGAAGCAAATATGAAAAACAGCCAGATAAGAAGCTAGTCTTTAATCTCTTCCCAGAGTCCTTAGGTGAATAAAGCCAAAGCAACTCCAGAATGTGTGGCAGAAGCAGCCTAACAAGAGTGCTCACTCTGGTCTGCTCTTAAAAGCGTCAGATGGCAAATGATGGATTGCCTTTGCCTTCCTCTGCCCCTCTCCAAAACCATTCCTCCTCTTCATTGTTTCCCAAGGTAATCTTCAGTATTTGGACACAGTTGCCACGTCTGCTCTTGTGAATAAGTCTAAATCCCACCCAGCAGCATCCACAAGACACTCATGGCTACTGTGCCAGTGCACATGGCTACCAGGCTAACCCCCTAACAGACCAGAAGGCTTCAGTAAATTTATTTACCATAAGAAGAAAAACCCAGACAGAAGGGAGAGGAGGCAATCTGCCTATGGACTGGGGGACACCACACTGGGAACATCAGCTTCTCATTCACACGATCATCCTGATGAAGATTAAATACTTTAAGGTCCTTGGAGCACATTAACTTTAACAGAAGTGAGACTGCCTTCTCATCCTATCACAAACACACATCATGCCTCTCACCCAAATTTAACAGTTGACAGAACATTTAAGTTCAGAACGACCCTTTTAAAAAGGAATCATCTAAGAGTCTGGTAATTAATAGTGGGCACTTGCTTAAGTCAGCATGAAATGCACAGTCTGTACCAAGCCAGTGCCTGCTTGTGCCTGTCTTGAGTTGGCTCCCACAGCTTCCCTTATGGCTGTGCCACGCTGACTGCCCACCTGGAAAGGGAATCAGCACATAACCCACAAGGACACGAATCATCTTGACAAATCTTAGGTGTGACATTCTCTGGCCAGGGACTTCTTAGCGAATACATTGCCAACACAGGTGGTTCAGGTTTTGAAGTGTTCAGCTCCTCATGCTCCCCATAATGACTGAAATGTGGTGAGAACTCGAGCTCAGTTCTGGCTCAGGAGCTCCCTTCAGCTACACGAGTCCTTCTATGAAAATGCCCACCTTAACACAGCTTCTTCAACAGAACCACAGAACAGGCCTATTCTGGGAGGAGTGAAATATATAAAAACGTACTTGAAGTAATATTATGAAACAAGAAAAAAAAAGAAACATTACTATGAAACAGGCAAGTCTGGGGTCTCCTCTGTGATGTATAAAAGCTGCAGAGAGCATATATTCCATTCTTTTTAATGCCACTTTTTCCTCCCTATTTCTGATACCAAGCTTAAGGGAACTATCTTCTGCTTGGCAACTCAAATTCAGCAATGCAAGGACATACAACCCCAAACAAACCAAACATACATAAGGAAGCAACAGCAGACGGGCACTTAAAACTAATGATTTTTGTATATTTATGTCTAAAAAAGCTTCCAGCCGTAACTGATGATAAAAAAAACCCCAATTCCCTCAAGAATATTTTACTTTAAAGCACTGATTTCAGTGAGATGAGGCTGTTTTCAACCATTTTCATTAATACTTTCTTTTAGGAAGTTTATGAACTTAGGAAAAAACTTCACAGCTATTCCAATCCAGACTCATACTCAGTACTTACTCAACTCAAGCCACTCGGTAATTTCCCCATCTCTTTCCTCCATGAGATGACACTACACCAGAGATGAGACACAAGTGATGTCATCAGCAACACCCACTAACCCAGGCAGCCAAGTGGCAAAGCTGAGCAGAGCCAGAGCGCAGCTCGTGCTCTCCTGGTGACACACACGGACAGGGACTGCAATCTCATGTCCCATTTTACTTCTCACTCTGCAGCAGAAGGTCTCCAGCCCTGATTCCTGTCTCTGCCGTGTCCAACTGCAGCAGGAAAATGACATGTGCCCAGGAGATTGGGAGGAACAGTCATTCAGGGAAGAACAACTCCTTTTCCTAATGCTGTCCTCCCAAGGAAGCTCTCAGAGCCCTAAACGTGACCGGGAAGTGGGGAATTATTTTACAGACTTACAGATGTATAAATAAAAAAATGTCCATACACAAACTGCAAACCAAAGATACTGTATTTATCCAGTGTCATAAGACCCTTATTTCTCAATGGTGGCAAATAAGAAAGCAGAAAAGGAAGAGTATGTTAAGAGATTTATAATTTAGATTACAAATTATAATTATCACTGCTAATAGAAGTCACAGTTTTCTTTTAATTCACACTTATCATTCTGCAAAATACTTAATAGTATTTGTTGAAGCATCTTTATTAAAGAGTTTTCCAAATAAACAATTTAGGTTCTCTCTGTATCTTAGACATCTGAGAAGACAGATGGAAAACATAACATATGTTAAAAGGAAGATTTACAAAGCAAAAATTCTTGAAAGTGTAAACCAAATTATGGTGGAAGTGTCAGATTTCTAAGTTATCCCTCATGTTTTTTTCACTGTATAAGAACAAATCCCAGAATTTTTAAAACTGGGTTCTTCAACTACCCCTTCCACCCTGATTTCACATTAACCTGCAGTATTTTACTAATAGGGTGAGGGGATTTTTTAAAATTTTCTTCTCTCTTAGTAGGTAGCAACAGTAAGTAAAATACCTAATAAAGATAAACACTAAGAATATGTGGGGGGTTTTAATGTGAAGCTGCAGGTATAATAAAAAAGCACAGCATGTTGCTGTAGAAATAATTAATGGCACTGGACGACAACTCCAAGGAATGTCCAGCCAAAATAGAAAGTGAATAATCTGCAGCAGAAAACTGGGAATCACTTCACAAGCTACCGAGAGATCTCTGGAGTACAGCAAAGACACAGCCTCTATTCCTGCCTGCTGCTGGCAGGGCTTCTCCAGGAGCTCTATGCCACAGCACAAGACAGCATTTTCCTAGTTAACTTTAAGTCAATTGTCAAAGTATGAATTTCAAAAAATAAAGGAATGGGCAAAATGGTAAAACTGTGGACTGTCACATATGATCAGGCTAGCAGATCATCTGCTCAACTTTTCATCCCACACAGACATGAGTGTCAAACTCCTTGGAAAAACCTGTAAAAGCTCACAAACATTGAGAGAGTTCCCAATACCTTGCTATCAGCAATGCCTCAGAATGGTAAGAACTAGCTGTGCTGAACTCTATAAATGAGTCCATTTCTCATCTCACAAATCTCCTGTCCCAGATCACAAAAGTTGGCATCAAGTTATGCAGGTCAGTCACTTCAGGTGAAAAACAGAATCCAGTTTGTATCAAGCTTCTAGCTAAAAGTAAACATCTTACTTGCCATCATCCTCTCCCATCCACCACCCACACGGTTCCAGGAGTCTTAAACAATATAACCATGAAGTATTCCACAAGAAACAATATAGCCATGAAATATACCACCTCATTTTTCCCATCCCAGATAGTTAGGGCACAAGTACAACAAAACAAACAACAAAAACAAACTAAAAGGACATTCCCGTGGAATAATTACAACTATGCACACTCCTTCACCTACAGCTTTTCAGAAAATTAATTTCTTCCCTAAATTTTCTGCCTATAAATGAGAATGTGTTCACTTAATGGAATTATCCTTTTCCTTGCTCCCGGGAGAGAATAAGGAAGCGTGTGTGTAACTGTGATTCTTGCTGCCACAGCACACACATGACGCTCAAGTTTTTCATACAAAACAAGAGCAGACCGATTACACAGGCTTTCAGCCACGCAGGAAGGAACCCTTTAAAACATCCATACTAATGCTTTCACGTGCCCAAACAAAATCTGGGTTTAGATTACCAAGACGTCACTCCATCTGAAGTCTCTGCTAAGAATGTGAACACAAGCTTAGAAAACCATGCTGTCTTTCCTTAAGCTACTTTGCTTTTTGTCCACCTCTTTTCAAACTAAAACCTAAATCCACTGCAATACACCTGTTTTTTGGCAGGAGAGCAGGATCAAATCAGGCTGCGCATCGACATGAACTCCCTTCTGCGAAGTCCTGTGGCTGGCTGGGAGTCAGCCAGAGATCTACTTATCTCAGCACGTAGGGAGGCACGTGCAACAGGGCCAGCCCAGTGTAAAATCCAGGCCCTGGATGCCAACACATGGGCCAGGAAGAGAACAGGAGTTATCGGGGAGCTTGGCCTGCAGCTTTTGCAGCGGCAGCCATGCAGTTTAATCTGTGCAGGATCGGAAGTTACAGTGGAGAAAAGAATTAAAAAAAATCAACAAAACCCCCTACACAAGGAAGTATGAAGTGAAAACCTAGCTCTAATGGACTTTGGAAGCCGCTCATCTCACCTTCTTCCCAACTTCATCTACTTTAGGAATTTGTTAACTCCTGATGCCGTCAGGGACACCCTCTGCTCTGGCCCAAATTACTCCGTGTTGTTTCTGGAACTGGCGCAGCACCACAGCAGCAGAAGCTGCAGGGAACACAGTGAATGCAGACAGAAGCATGACTTTAGTGCAACCCGGACCCTCACAAAGCTACCTGCAGAAGGGACCACAGTCCAGGGGCCCCTGAACACCTCCAGCTGTGCTGCTGCTCCATTCAGGCACGTTTTGCCCAACCAGCCAGAGACCAGCTCGAGAACGCCTCCAGGTCTCAGTATATTCTGCTGAAGGACCAATGCCAGCAATGTACAAAACAATCACAACGCTCAGCATTGAACTAACACACTGCCATAAAGCAAAGTTACCATAATTCTACTTTTTGTAGGAGTCCCTTGTTTATTCTGCAGGGCTGGATGAGAACATCTCACAACAGACACAGAGGAGAAAAATGTTTAGGTATGAAAACGCCTGTGTATCCAATAAAGCAGTAATTAGACAAAAGCACTACTCCTACCTGGCTAGACAAGGAAAAATCTTTCCCACGGACATTTTACCACAGGA
>VZUA01014900.1:13472-35544 GCA_013401035.1 Horornis vulcanius
ATGCTTTCAGAAGGCTTGAGGTGAAAAAAGAGGATAAAGAGCAAAGGGACAAAGAGTCAGTGACAGACATTTTTTTTACTTGAAAAGGGATCCTGAGTCATACATAATGCTATCATATACCCACCAAAATTAGACATGGAAAAGACATGTCAGACAAAGCAGTCTGTTCCTTTTTTAGTGCAGGACTGTTCCCTGAATGATGTTGCTTTGTCCAATCTAGTTTTAAGTATTGGAAGCAGTAGATCATCTCCATGAGAGACTCTGACACACTCTAGTAATTCTCACTATCGAATTTTCTGTGATGTTCATCCTAATTTTCGCTTTGTTTAATTTCTTGCTGTTGTCCCTACTTATATCTATATTCTCAAGCTTTTATTTATTTTTTAAAATTAATTTTAACCCCACTCTGCCCATGCTCTTTCCCAAACATGCCAAGTAAAAGCTTTGGCATAATTTGTTTTACAAGTCCTGTTGTGATTCAGAATGCCTGTGAAGTTGCTCACAAAGGAAGCATTGTGATGATGAGGTGATTTACTCCAACTGCTTAGATTAGTTAGCCCTGGCACCCATCTGCACCTGAGGAGGGATTAGCCCTTGAAGGGACAAGCTGAAGTGATGAGGGGTGAGTTATCCCTTAGAGCTAACCAAAAGGAGAAACTATCCCCTAAGAGATGTTTGCGTTTATCCAACCCATCTTGTGTCTGTTCGCACAAGAGATGACAATGCTGTTATCTGCTGCTTATAATTTAGAGGCTATGCAGACCAGATGGAAAATAGAATTAAGAATCCTGTCAAAAGTACTTGAATTATTTGTCGGTTTCTGTTTATATTTCATATCTAGAACATCAATCCCTGTTGTGGGCTGCTCCTTCTTTATGTCACAGATTTCAGGAAAGGCTCAAAAACCTGCAAAAACTGAGGTACAACACATTGGACTTTCAAAAGGCAATGTCATTAGTCTGGACAGCTGGACAAGGACCTTCCTGGAAACCAAAGACATGAGATACTGACCTTTCTTGTAAGGGTATCATGGTGGTGGATCAGAGAGATGCAGGAAAATGCTTCCATGATAAACTTTTATAACTGCTCTTTAGTATTGCAGTATGATTTAGGTTAGAAAGGGTCACTATAAATCCCGTGTTCTCATCTATGTGCTCAAATCAGGGCCAGCTTAGAGCACTTTCCTCAAGGCTCTTTACCTCTCAGTTTTGACTGCCTACAAAGATGAGGCTCTTGTAGCCTCTCTGGGGAACCAGTTACGGTGTTTGACCGTCTCATGGTTAAAGAATTATTGTATAATAAGGATTTCCTTTGCTGCAACATATGCCTTTGCATATCTTTGTTGTAGTTAATGTTCTTCTGTTTATCCAGGTCTCATAAAAATAAAGCTCTTTTATGGTATCATTTAAGGGGATTTTTATGCTCACTACATTGCTTTGTTAGAATAGTGTTGTCCTAGTGTCATGGTTTAGCCCCAGCCAAAGAACAAACACCACGCAGTCACTCTGCCACCAGTGGGATCAGGGAGAGAGATCAAAGGTTGAAAACTGGAAAAACTCATAGGTTGAGACAAAGGCAGTTTAATAGAAAAAGCAAAGGCTGTGCAAGCAAGCAAAATAAAACAAGGAATTGTTTGTCTACTTCCTACGGGCAAGCAGGTGCTCACCCATCCCCAGAAGAGCAGGGCCCCATCACATGTAACGGTGACGTGGGAAGACAAATATCATCACTACAAGTGTACCCCCATTCCTCCTTCTGCCCCCCACTTTATACACTGAGCATGATGTTGTGGTATGGAATATCCCTTTGGCCAGCTGGGGACAGCTGTATTGGCTGTGTCTCACCCACATCTCCTCACCAGCATGGCAGTAAAAAAAGCAGAAAAGGCCTTGGCTCTGTGTATTCCCTGCTCAGCAATGAGAAAAGAACATCTCTGTATTATCAACCCTGTGTTCAGCAGAAATCCAAAACACAGCCCCATACCAGCCACTGTGAAGAAATTTAACTCAATGCCAACCAAACCCAGCACACTTAGGTCAGTGGCAATAGTGTCATAATCTTTTATGCGAGTGGAAATTTGGAATCTCTAGTGTTGAAGTTCTGAAGTCCTTACTACCCAGTTTCCCCTCTGTAGAAGCTGTCGGTGTGCTCTTCACGTGCTGACTTAGCACACCCACATACACCTTCCCACCCTCAACTTTGACTGCATTATTATAGAAATGCTTCAGGCACTGGGGCCTCTCCCTGTGTGTATTGAAAATAGCAGTATTGGTCTTGTTCATCACTGACCAAGGACCCAGGAAAGTACAAGGAGAAAAACAATTCAGCAATGAGAAGGTGCAGAAATGCCTCTGGTTTGAAGGTTAGTCTCCACGTGCAGCTCACTGGCAGCACAGTGATCCTTGCCATTGTCCACAGCTCCTTGAAGGCCCATCAATCTGAGAACAGGGTGTCCTAGTTTTACTGACCTTTCTCGTGTAGCATGTGACCTGCACATACTGCCTATGTCTGGGTTGCTTCAAAGAGCTGTTGGACTGCAGCTCTCCTTCTGGTGCTTCAGAGCACCAAGTTAATTATAAGCCTGAGCAGCAATTCCTGGTTCCAGGAGCTAGTTACACAAATGCCTTTCTTATTGGCAAAAGTGACACATATTCATAATTGAAAAGCAGAAATAGTTAGAATATTGTCTTGTGTCTCTGCTACTGCAGTATGATTCATAAATAACAATAATAGGTACTGGGCTGGAGAATGGAAGGTGAGCAGGAGTCTTTTGGAACTAGCTCTAATAAGGATAAAAATGAAATGTTGTGGTGTTGTATGATGTTATAATTGGCTGGTGCAATTACATTTTGTTTACCTTATGGTAATGGAATTTATTTTCACAGGTACACTTTGAGAATCATAAATGTTAAATGTACTGCAGAAGAGACCCTGACTACAATGATATATTTATTTCCCTTAGACCTCTGTGGGCTCAGGAAGAATAGGGTTACATGCAAACGACTCTTGACAGGTTATGTGGCATTGACTTGCAAAAGGAGCTGCTCTTTCATTTTCTGAGTATAATTACAGAATCTCACTGTTTTCTTTCTCTGTTATTGATGGCTGAAGGGCTTTCATAGCCGCAAATTTCATCTCAGGAGAACTGTGATCTCTACCTTTCTAAATTGTGGTGACATGCTGCCATTGTCATTTGTACTAACGGCTTATATAGGTGGCAAGGAATCACTGCATGAATAAGAAAAGAAATGCATCTTCATTTTATTAATGAGAACAGAAAAGGAGCTTATCTGGCTCCAGATTTATAGCTCTGAAGACTGAGGAACTTCAGGGTTTTTTAATTCAAGTGGTGGAAATTAAAAATACTTCATACTGTCCTAACAAACATATTCCCTACAGGGAGGTTTATGTTAGCCTGTTGGTCATTAGCAACAGCAAACACTAGTAATGTGGACAGTTATCTCTAGCACTTGGAACTATCTTTGATCTGGAAAGGCTGAATCCAAACTTGGAGGAGGTTAAGAACTGAGATGTGAATGTAAATTTTTTATTGCATGCAGTTTGAAAAGAATGTGGGTTTTTGTGGAAGAGAGAGAACAAATTTTTAGTTTGGGATTTTCAAAAATTTTCAGGTAAGTGCTTTGTTTTCATTTTTAGTAGCATCTAAACATGAATTACTCAGGTACTTCTGTTTTCCTTGAGCTGCTTCAGCCCGAAGATCTACCAGGGAAGCTGAGTGACTTGACACCTGAACTCCTTTCCACACCAGACACTGACGGGGAGCTGACGAGGAAAAGGTGACATGGGTACTCCAGATTCTTGTTGCAACATCCTTCTGCAAGGTGAGAGGAAAGCCTCTTTGACTGATAAAATCTGCATCCCCTTTGTAGGTGAGCATAGTAAATGTGGTAAGATAAACAAAAATAAATCAAGGTACATCAAGTCAGCACCTTGCCACTGCTGACCAAGCCTCCCACAGAGCTGCAGGAGCCCTTCTCCTGCTGGTTTGTCTTGTTTGCACACAGGTCACCTCACACTGTGATGTGGTACAAAGGCATCTGCCTGCCTGGGGCTGCAGTCGGCAAATCCAGCCTGGAGCTGGCTGAAGGCCAGTGGGGAACTGGGCTGAAGTCAGACCTCGGCTTGGTTACAGTTCAGGAGATGCTCCTGCTGATTCAGGGCTGACAAAAATTGCGCAATCCCCTCTGCACCTCTTTGCTTCTAATCCCTTGTGAACTGAACAAGTGGTTCCCAGACAGGCTTCAGAGTGAGAAAAAATAGCAATATGTTTTGAAGAGCTCTTAAAGAGTTTTATTTTTTACATTCCTTGCAAGCTACTGCTGTGCTTATTTGCCTATCAATTCATTTTCTCTTTGCTGGTACACTTACTCTATATTTAGCACATTTTAAGAGGACAACTAGATTGTACAGACAGAAAATCACACAGTAGGGTCTTATTTACTATACTGTAATAACTGTGTTCATAAATCCAACCTCTCTCTGGAAAACTCATATACCTGTCTTTTCTTTCTCCCCTTTGATTCCTGTCCTTGCCTCTCTCTCCACTGACAGCAGGGAGTAGGAGTTGCACTCAATGCTTCTGAATATTATGGTCCATTTACTTAAATGTGGATGCTGATCATAAACTTAAGGCATCCAAGTTTAACTCTTTTGTCTTACTTACATTTTTGTGGTGGTCTGTTGTTTATGCATTTACAGTGAAAGACATTTCTGTGATATTAAGATTTATGCCAGGCAAGAAATCTGAGAGTGGATGTTTATCTGAAATGCAGTTTCCTTGGTTATCTGGGTTTTGAAGGGGTCCTTAAATGTTAAAATGCACTTAGACTAGCAGGTGATGATGTATTGAAAGCCTTTGCAGAAAAAAAATTTGCAGGATGTTTTTAAGGACATACACCCAATTTTAACTTTTATGATTTATAGCACTGCCGTTTTATAAAAATGGTAATAAAATCTACAGTGTATAATTAAAAAATTAAATGCTACAATATAACAATATGCAATTTATTAAAATATTTATTAGATGCATTTTTTTAAAAAAAAATCACTAAACAGATAGCCTGACATAAAGTAAAATTAAGAAATATGAAAATCAAACATTTTTGTTGAACTCAAACGTCTTGTAACTAGAGTAAATGGTGAGGAGGAAGGAACTCATAGAATGGTTTGAGTTGGATTCAATTGAATGGATTGAGTTAAAGTTCATCCAGTTTCAACCTCCCTGCCATTGGCAGGGCCACCTCCCAGTAGACCAGGCTGCTCAGAGCCCCATCCAACCTGACCTTCCAGAGATGGGACAGCAACAGCTTCCCTGGGCAATGTGTTCCAGTGTCTCATCACCCTCACTATAAAGAATTTCTTTCTAATATCCAATCTAAACCTATCCTTCTTCAGTTGAAAGCCATTTCTGCCTTGTCCTGTCACTACAGACCCTTGCCTCTCCAACTCCCTTATAGCCCCTTTAGGTACTAAAAGGTGTTATAAGGTCTCTTGGAGCCTTCTCTTCTCCAGGCTGATGAACCCAACTGTCTCAACGTTTCCTCACAGAAGAGGTTCCACAGCCCTTTTGAGCATCATAGTGGCCTCTAGTAGAGTTGTTCAGTTCCAGATGGGCCAGACTGAAAGAACCTGAGACCAGGATTTCATAATAAAGGTCTGTCATTGGTCTTGAATGAGAAGTCCTACACTATTTTGTAGGTAGACTGTGGAGCTGTAGGCCCACAACTGTTCTAAAAACTTTCTATAATTTCTCTTGTATATTCAGGAAAAAGTTTGGAGATGGAGTGGTGCAGTTATTCATGGTAAATGTTGAATATTGCCATATTTTTCAAGATTTTTTTGTGGAAATGTTTCTATTTATTTAAGATCAAACAGCCATAGCTCTTCTTTCTACTTGAATAGCTCCATCTTTGTTATACTGTTCATAAAAAAAATAAAACCAGAGTATATCAGCCCAATGGTTTTAAGAGAAGCTGGTGAAGGAACTGGGAACGGCTCTGTACCATTCTTTGAGAAAGCCAAAGCCCACTTGTCTTTGCCATAGAGTACTAAATGTGTAGCTGCTTTGGGGTAACTACTACATGTGAGATGCAGCTGTTCCTGAGACTCAAGATGGATAAGGTACCTAAACCCATTAAATTAATTTGAAAACACCAGCCTAAAAAAAATCATATTGTTTCACTTTTCTACTTGTGTAGAAAAATATTTCTCCCAAGTTTTTCCTGGAATAGAAATGGTTGTTAAACAGCTACTTATATTTGCATGCTGCAGGGAGGGAAAACCATACTCTTTTAATAATATTTGGTGCATGTAAATGTGCTCACTGCCATGTAAATATTTGGATCATTTTATTAACCAAGCAATAAATACACAAAAAAGAGGTGGGGAACTGAGGTTGTATTTTTTTCTTACCAAACTCTAAGATAATCTGATTCATATGGATGCATGTAAAAAGGTAGGGATAACTTTCAGTATCTTTCAGGTCTATCACCTGCTATTTTCCTTTGGTGGTCTCACCACACTTAGGGAGATAGATGGGTATATCAGAAAATTATCTACACATAATTTGTCATACTTGGGCTCCAGTGACAACAGACTCCCTGCTTTGGAAGAGCCTGGGGT
Organism: Horornis vulcanius; assembly: GCA_013401035.1. Taxonomy (NCBI): domain Eukaryota; kingdom Metazoa; phylum Chordata; class Aves; order Passeriformes; family Scotocercidae; genus Horornis; species Horornis vulcanius. The sequence continues at coordinate 20,115 of VZUA01014900.1, forward strand.
TAGCATGGCAAGGAAAAGAAATAACTCCTTACCCTGAGGGCTTAGCTCTTCCCATGCAGCACAGAGGGCAGCTGAAAACCGTGTGGGGAAACTAAACTGCTGAAGCATTTTGTGTTTAACGTGGTATGAAAATACGGATGAGATGAGTTGCTCTTCCCCACTGCCAACCCTTGAACTTAAGACTGAAAGAAATCCTGATGGGATTATTTCAAAAAGTTCCCCTGAAGAAAGTGGAGAGGTTATAGAAACAAAATCCATTATCCATCATCCCGTCATTAACAAAGTGGAAGGACTGGCAGAAGAATTGTTTGCCTAAACTTGAGATGTCAAAAAATAGGTAAGAAAAATAGACTGGGGAAATATTCCCTGGGAAGGGGAAGGGATTGGATGGTACTGCTAGCCCTCTTCATCTCTCATTTTTAGGAGTCTATTATGTTATTTTGTAGAGTGAAGAGTGGTTGATATGATTAATGGACCGCAGGGCTTGACGTGCAAGCAGGCGGCCAAACGAGTGAATGTGCGCAGCAAGATGAGCTGCAGGGAAGGATTCCTGAGTGCTGCTGGCTGGGCAGGCAGGGGTGCTGCACCCTGCAATTTAAGGAGGTGTAATTAACTGAAACAAAACAACAATTAACCAAGAAAATCTTTCAACACAGCGTTTTATCGTGCCTACCTGTGATGTCTGCCAGGAGTGACAGCTCGCTCTGTGCCACTCAGCTGCAGTGCTGGCATCCATGGCTCACTCACTCTCTCCCAATCCATGCCATCCTTCAGCACAGCTCAGGGAATCTGCTCTGCTCCCCAGTCTGGCTCTACAGCCCCCTTTACCACATCATTGTCTGTTGATCACTAACCCCCAGAAAAGCTGGAAGGTGTGTTGCATCCCCTAACGTGATTAAATGACAAAGGACCATAGGTCAAAGAGGAAAAACATCCCAGATGAAAAGAATAAACTGGATTAGACAGAGAAGGTGCATAATACTAATTTCAAAAAGGTCTCTGCAGGAATGAGGGCTGTGTTGACACCAGCCCTGGAGGGACCAGCTGAGGTAGAAGGACTCCTTCTTCTCGACCATCCCCTTCTACCTGCCGAGCCAGACCAGCTGCCAATTCAGCTGCAGACTTGGAGCAGGAATTGAGAGCAGCAGATGTTGCAGCCTGCTGAAAGCTTGCTGGTGCCTGAATGTTTGAACTCCTAGGGAAGAGCTCTTGTGGAGAAGGCCACTGGCTGGCGGCAGGATTGCAGCATCCCATAATTTTGGATGATTTCAGTGTTTTACTGTTAAACTTCCTCATGGAGGAAAATGTATCAGAATCTTCCTAACACTCTGTAAAACCACTCAGTGAAAGTTCGTCCTGCCTCTCCCCTACCTTGCTGGAGTCTTGCTGAAGTACTGCAGTGTTGTTAGGTAGTGGCTTTGTCCTGTGCTATTTTGGAAAAGTGATCAGGCTTTTTATATGTGTAGTTAGATTTGAGTCTATTTGTTCCCTAAGCAAAGCAGAGAGGAAATTATATTGTATGAGTGTGTTCTGTCCAGGGAGAGGGGAGGGAATATATATATATTTAAAAAAAAGGAAAGAACATTATCTGGCTTTTTCACTTTTATCCTGACACAATCATGTTCCATAAGCTCTTAGATATGAAATAAAACACGCGCAGTTTACTCTTGCTTTAGGCCCACATTCTGTCCAAATAAACTCATTCCTCACAGAATGTGAAACCACAAAAACTGCTCCACTGCGTCAGACCAGAGGCTCAGCTGCTCCAGTACTGCCCTTTAACACTGCCCCATTATAGCTTATGGAAAGGTTTCTTATCCACACAGTGGGTTTCCACGATGGCATAATGCTGTTTTACATTTTGTCCTCTGCCTTATGCTGCTAATTTTTAATAGTCTCTTTGTCATTCTGGCCACTGCTGAAGATTGAGGTGAAGTTTTCAGAAAACAATCTAGTGTGAGACACTGTTGGTTATGTAAAGTTGTTCCTCACTGTGTTCATTGCTTGGCACTTGTTATCTCTTAATTTTGTCTGTGCTCCCTGTGGCTGGCTTTGGTTGATTTCGGGTTTGGTGAGATGGGCACCAAGCAGGGTGCTGGACCTGCCTGTGATGCTGCATGATGGCAACTAATTTATTTGGCTTTTTCTTTTTCTCTATTTGCTGATGAGACTAATTAACTTCATGGAAAGCATCATAAAATGATACATTAATGTCATTGTAAATCTGTTTTATTCTTCTTTCAAAAAGATGTGATGTTCTTTTCCAAGGTAAATGAGTATGGTGTTTTATTCTGCACAGCAAAAGATGAGACGAAGATTGAGACTGTTGTATAATACTAATATAAATAAGGTCAGATGTACATCTGTTTTACTGTATGCTCCTGTTTTACTTCTCTGTCTTTTTTATTTTACCTCCTTAGACCTCATAGTTATTCAGTGATTTTTTTTATTAAATTATTTATTGTAGCCAGATGATTGATGTTGTTTCACTTTGGTTCTTTGCAGCTTCCCAATTGTTTAGTTGTCAAAATGACAAGCACTCAGTGATTAATTAAAGCCTTGATTTTGCTCTGTTATTGTTCATCTTCAGTCAAATATAAATTCTTATGTATTCCAGAAAATAATAAATATTCCCCAAATGCAGGTTTCTAAACTTTAGATCAAGGAAAAACCTTCATTTATTTTTCATTATTAATTTTTTATTATATTTAATTTTTTATATATGCACAAGTATATATAAAAAAATTCTCATGAAAAATGTTAAATTGAAAACTTTATATAAAAAACCTGCCAGTGTGGCTTGATGTTGGATGGTAACCTCTGTAAACTTCCTCACAGGTCTCTTTTTTTCCTGAGAAAGGTGGGACAAATTACGACTGGGTCATTGTCAGGACTGACAAACTCCCTCACTCTAACTGGCATTGATTGTAGTGCTTTTTTTTGGTGTTGTGGACATATAGCATGCATTTCTCTCAGCTATATTGAAATGTTTGCTGTTGAAAGATACGTCTAAATTATTTACCTTAAGATCTCTTTATAGTTGATATAAATAAGCACTCTCAAAGGTGCAATTCACCTCATATTGAAGGAGACATCTAGCATGAGGTACTGAAGTGCATCCTGTTGCCTGGTAAGAATTAGACAAGCCTTGACATGGGTCAGATAGCTCCCACTCAGAGATACTGGGACTTGGGCTAAGGTGACTGGTCTATTTTGTGTAGCTGGACACAGAGAAAGCAGCATCTCCCAGTTCCTGCACTGGGCCTGGGAAAGGCTTCTGCTGCACTATCCTGTTATGTGCAAAAGCTTGGTGTCAGTGGGAGCTGCTGGGAATGGCAGAACAGATTCCTTTGAATGAAACCAAACCATTCAATGCGCAGAAATGCACCAGCCCAAGCTGGTCCAGCCTTGACAGTGTTGGGTGGGACTCAGCACAGAGCTTTCTGTGGGTGTTGGCAGAAGGATATTGTGATGATAAAGTGACCACAGGCACTGAGTGTTCTCCACAGGTGGCCTACTTGACCAGCATGCCAATCAGTCTTTACCCCTGGAGCAGCCACTCCTAATTCCTCTTGGGAAGAGCTTATGGGTTGGCTGGAAATGATTTAAGATATGTTTGGCTTCCTGGAATTGCTTTCACAGACCAATTTCTTTTTCATGGAGTCTCATGTGAGAATAAACTCATTAGCTTTCTGGTATGATGCCCTGAATGGCTGACTCATGAATTCTAAAGTTTCAAATTTTTATGTACGTAGCACATCAGATTTTGCTGGTAAACTGAATTTAGCCTTCTTTTCAGTCTTTGTTTAGGTTTTTTTATCTAATTTATGCTGTTGCTTCTCATTTCTTGCTTCCTCTGCTTAATGTTCCCAAAGATGTGATTGACTGCACCTGAAGTTACAGTTTCTTGGCCTGCTAGAAAAAGAAATGAATTGGCACCAGTAAATATCTAAGCTAAAATTCATATGATAATACTTTTGCTGACTGGTGATAGTCTTCCATTATGGAAAACTCAATAAAATCTTAATTAGAAAAAGTAGCAAAACAAACAAAAAAAAAAAAGATAAGGAAAAAGGAAGTAAAACCATTTTTAAAACTTCCTGAAGTTCCCTACTCTTTATCAGTTCCTTTGATGGTATTAAATAGATACTTACCCTGCTCTGGAACTCTGCAAATATCATTGCTGAGCTACTGATTCTGCTGAAAGGATGAGGATCAGATGAAGCAAATTCAAGGTATGAAAGAGCGTGTCCACTGCCAAAGTGAGTACCTGTGCATATTCCATAAAAAATTTCTGCATATGTGATTTTTAAATTTTTGCCAGCCGCTCTCATGTGTTCCTGACATATTGTTATACATGGAATGACCTTCTTATGTAGTTTCAGTTGTGGAGTATAAAGAAACCTCCCCACCATTCTACAACGTGAATGTGCACAACAGAAAAGGATGAAGAGATTTCTTCCTGTTAGAAAACCTGCTTGACTGTATTGAACTCAAAAGAATGAGAGACAGCAAGAAAGAAAAATTTGACAAGTTCCTCCCACCCCTTTTTTTTGCCAGAAGAATTAATTGCATGTTTCCTCTGAAGCAAAGCACAATCGGGTTTTATGGTACATTTCTTGTAGTTTTGTTACACTGCCACTGAAAATACAGAATTTTCTACAGGTACGTATACGTGGTGTTAAGCATTTCTTCACAGAAATTTGAACAAATGTTGAAGGCTCAGATTAAGAAGTGGTTTAGACATCATGAGACTCAGAGTGGTAATTGAGTCGGGGCAAGGCTTTACTAGAGACCAGGTTAGGGTCTATCTTCTGTACATAATGCCATGGAACAGATTATTTTGCTTAAATAAACCCAGTTTAACACTCATGTTACTTTCCAGTCCATATAACAAGATTTCTACTTTCAAACTACTTTTTGGGACCATCTTTGAGCTGGGAGAACTCCTGGGTGATGGCCAGGCATTGTTGGGGACAATGAGTTTGCAAAGGCCATATCAAGGACAGCACTGACACTTGACATGTCTGGATGATCACATGACAGTGCTTGAAACTCTTTACTCAGTTTCCTTCCTTTTTTCTCTTATTTTTATCTTTTCTTTCCTCCTGTAAGCAGACAGTGTCATATGGATTAAACAGGAAAAGCTAGGAAAGCAAGGTAGGGACGGCCTGAACTGAGGAACTGTGGGAGACCTAAGCCAACTAATGAAATCCAGGAAAAAGGGTGGTATCCCCCCAGGGTCATTACTATGTCCTGTACTGTTTAACTAATTCCTCAGTGACTTGGGTGAGGGGATAGAGACCCTTCACAGGAAGTTCGCTGATGATACAAAACTGGGAGGAGTGGCTGTGTGCTGCCATTCAGCAGGGTCTCTGAACTCGTTCTTTAATTGTACAAAACATCTGCCCAGCTATGGAACTTAAAGTTGGAAAGAAATGCTCTCTGTAAATACTCTAGGTAACTCAACAAGTTATGAAATGATAAAGTGTTTTAATTGTTTTCTGAAATACAGGAAGCTGAGTTCTATAATTAATATGCTTTGATTTAAAATATTTCAATATAATTATTTATTTAATGATGCTTCCATGTACATGCATCCCTTAAACTTCTTTGCTCAGTTATACTTTTACTCTTTTTTCCCCAGATGTATCTCAGGCCATTCTTTACAAAATCTACAGTTTGTTTGTCTGCTTTCCACAGGACTTCATTCACAGTCATAGAATTTCAATTTGACTTTAGGCTGGCCTTGACAGTAATGTTAGTGAGTCCTTTGTCTCAGTGAGTAGTGATGTAAAGGATTTAAACCCATTCTATTTGCTGTCTTTATGAAAATTTGAAGCTGGATGTAGTTAAAAAACACTTTTGTGCCTTCCACCTGCTGCTATGCCTTTTTGTAACAAATGAGGTTGCCTTGTCTTATAAAACATTTGTGCTTTACCTTTATTAAAGATAATGGGAATTTTCCCCATATGCCAATGGAGTATATCTGTCAAACTTGAATGTAAAGAACATGTAATTCTTCCCTGTAGGTGGGATCAGAATATTGTCACTGTACTTTCAATAATATGTTACAAAATATTTAGATCAAAATAGTTAAATATTATTAGATTTAGCATGATGTTTGGAGGTATTGTTTGTCTCTTCCACAATCAATAAGGCTGAGGTCTTCAAAAAAATTGTTACATTCAAAAAATAATCATCCTTATGCACAAATAAAAATTGCATGAAATTTTCTAAGTCTAATAGTCTCAATGTTTGGGACATTTGTATTTTCAAATTATATTTTAGCTTTAAATGGATCATTTTTATGTAATGTTTGGATATTTTCAGAGATTAAAAAACATTGTTGCATAGAAACTGAACAAATTTTATCAAAAAAGTTTGAATTGCAAACCTTCAACACTGCTAATTTTTCCACCTGAGCTAGAAGGTTAGCTAAACTTGTTTGTTATTTCACATTCTGTGGTGGATGCCCCATCCCTGGAAGAGTTCAAGGCCAAGCTGGTTGGGGCTCTGAGCAAGCTGATCTGGTGGTACGTGTCCCTGCTCATGGCAAAGGAGTTGGAACTGGATGGGCTTTAGGGTCTCTTCCAACTGAAACCATTCTGTGATTCTAGGATTCTGAGTGAAAGCAAAAATGCAGGGAAAATATGATTCCCATGTCTTGAAATATCTTCTGTGAGTTGAAGATTATTGTTGGAGTCTGGTTTAGATAAATCTTGGTTCCTTGGAAACTGAAAGAGGCAGATTTCCTGTGTGTTGACTTCCGGAGCTTTTTGGAGAGCTTAGTTTGGCCATGCCTTGTCTCTCCCAGGAGAGGGTTGCAAGGACAGAATCACAACTTGTCTGTGCTGCATGTTATGAAGGCAGTGGTGTTCAAACTTATCGCAATTAACTTCAATGACAAAGGGGAAGAAGAAAGAAAGGCTTGCTTTGACTACACTTAGACATTTCTGATTCTCTGACCTTGATGGTATCCTGCTCAGGTTTGTGAAAACCTTGGCTGAAGCAATCCTAGCAGTCTCAGTACATTTTGAGATCTGGATCAAGTTTTGGAAGACTGGAAAAGGGCAAACATAAGACAAATTAAAAAAAAAAAAAGTCAAAAGGGAAGATTATAGAATGATGGGCCAATTCTTTTTGTTGGAACATGCTAGATAAAGAAATCCAACAGTACTTTTGTAGGGCACCTAAAAGAACACCAGATGAGTAAGTAGTAAATTTGTTGGCAGTATGCAGTGAGTGTTAAATAATTTGTCAGGATTTAATCATATCAAATCAATCCAAAATCTTTTTATGCGTAGTAACATGCCTTAAGGGTATAGACATGGTATAGCTAGGCTTTGTTTAGTGTCTCACATTACACAGGCAAGTTGGGGTTAGTGTAGATTGGGGACAAAGGTGTCTGGGGATGCTGCCTTCAGAGCAGTTGCCAACACTTTGCTGCCAAACTGCTGTGATTGAATTGAGGATCTAGCCTAGGCTTAGTATGTTCAGTGTTTTCATTATAATCCCATACCAGGTCTCTAGAATATGCTTATTAAACCTGGAAGTGAAATGTATCTGAAAAGGCAGCTAACAGATTGAAAGATAATAATTAATTCAGCATTATCACAACAATTAAGAGGAATAGTGTGGAAAACAACACAGAATTTAATTAAAACAAATGCATGGTTCTGCACTTAGGTGTGGATAAACAGCTGAGAAAATGCAATAAGTAAAACAGAGATAAAAAAGGTAACAGTCCTGCAAAGAAGTATTTGGACACTACATTGGGTCACAATATAAATGCAGGTTAAGAGTATTATGCTGCTTGTACTGGTTTTGCCTTGTAAGGTTTGGGTAGCTGACAGCAGGGGGGCTACAGGGGTGACTTTTGTGAGAAGCTGTCAGAAGCAGCACCTCTGGGATACTGTATTTTAGAGGGTGAAAAAACCTGTGCAACTATAGCTGGAGAGAGGATTGAGAATACGTGAGAGCAACAGCTCTAAAGGCACCCAGGTGAGTGAAGGAGAGGCAGGGATGCTCCAGGTGCTCCCTGCAGCTCCTGGCACTGCCCATGGTGGGGCAGCTGTGCCCCTGCAGCCCCTGCAGGCCCACAGGGGAGCAGAGATCCACCTGCAGCCCAAAGGTGGCTGTGACCCTCTGAGAAGCCCATACTGTAGGAGGCTCCTGGCAGGACTTGGGGCTCCATGGAGAAAGGAGTTCACCTGCTGGCAGGAGTTATGATCCTCTGGGGTACCCACGCTGGAGCAGCCTGTTCCTGAAGGAACTGTAGCCTGTGGAGGGAGCCATGCCAGAGCAGTTTGTGCAGAACTGTAGCCATGGAAAGGACTCAGCCGGAGGAGTTCATAGAGAAGTGACTTCCTCGGGAGGGACCCTGCACTGGAGCAGGAGAAGACTGTGAGTCCTCCCCTCTGAGGAGGAAGGAGCAGCAGAGACCACGTGTGATGAACTGACCACAGCCCCCATTCCCCACCCCCCTGTGATGCTGGGAGGAAGAGGTAGAGGAAGGAGGAATGAAGTTGAGCCAGAGATGAAGGGAGTGGTGGTGGCAATGTGTTTTAAGATTTAGTACTATTTCTCATTACCCTATTCTGATTTGATTGGTAGTAAATTAACCTGATTTCCCCAAGTGGGCTCTGTTTTGCCCATGACAATCACTGGTGAGTGATTTATCTCTGACCTTATCTAAACCCACACGACTTTAATTATATTTTCTCTCCCCTGCAAAGCTGAGGAGGGCAATGGCAGAGTGGCTTTGGTGGGCGTCTGGTGTCCAGCCAGGGTCAGCACACCACACTGCTGCATAGAGGTCAAATATCACACTGGGACTTATAAATAAAAGCATTGTCCATAAAATTTGCAATATAATTATTCTTCACAACATTGTTATGGTTTCTTAGAAGTGAACCAGGAGGGAGTACAGAGGAAAGCTATGAGGAAAGCCTAGGAACCTACAAAGGATGGGATCTTTGGTGTCCTTACAACACACAAAATAGAAAGGAGACATTATATCAGTGTATGAATACATAAAAAAAGCTGCAAAAGAATGTCTCCCATGGCTGTGAAGAGTAAGGCAAGAAATAAATCTCAAGCTGCAGACAGAGAATTTTACTTAGAATTTTAGGAATGGTAAAGGTATTCCTTTTCTCATAGTAGGAATTGGTAGGCATTGCAGTTGCTCAAGAATGTTTCACAATGCTCATCACTTAGAGATATTACAGAACAGGCTCACCAAGTAAGGATAAGATAGTTTGGGAATATGATGGCTGGAGTAATTCCTCGTTATAGGAAGAAAAATGAACTAGATAATAATTTTGAGTGCCTTCCAACCAGTCTGTGTTTGTGCAATTTTGTTGTCTGTCTAGACCTGGTACAGGGAAAAAAACTGTAACAGCAAAATGTCTCCTTTCTTTCTTATCTGCACCGTTCCCTCTTCCCTGCAGGTCTCTGGCAGGTCCAGAGAGTATGAGCACAGCTGCAGTGGCTCCTTTAGTGGTGAGTAATATTTCTAAGTGATAACAGTAATTATAAATGTAGGTATAACATATATATAGAAAGCACCAATCTGGGCTTGAGTGTTGAGCTGCTGGAGGGCCAGAGGCTGAACAGAGGGATCTGGATAGACTGGATTGATGGGTTGAGACCAACGGTGTGAGGTTCAAACAGGCTAAGTACTGGGTCCTGCACTTGGGTCACAACTACCCCTGCTGTGCCACAGCCTGGACCAGAGTGGCTGGAAAGATGCCCAGTGAAAAAGGACCTGAGGGTGCTGGTGACAGCAGATGAACATGGACCAGGCGTGCCCAGGTGGCCAAGAAGGCCAATGGCACCTGGGTTGTGTCAGCAATGGTTGTGGTCTGTGGCACAAGAGCAGTGACTGTCCATCTGTGCTGGACACTGGTGAGGTTGCAGCTCAGATCCTGGGGCCAGTTTTGGACCCTCTGCAATAAAGACGCTGAGATGCTGGAACATGTCCAGAGAAGGGCAGCAGAGCTGGTGGAAGGTCTAGAGGAAAAGCCTGATGAGGAGCAACTGAGGGAATTGGGGGTGTTTAGCTTGGAGGAAAAGAGGCTCAGCGGGGGACATTATCAATCTCTACAACTCTGAGAAAGGAGGTTGTAACCAGGTTAGTGTTGGTCTCTTCTCCCAGGTAACAAGCTATAGGATGAGAGGAAGTAATCTCAAGTTGTGTCAAGGGAGGTTTAGATTGGATATTAAGAAACATTTCTTTACTGAAAGTGTTGTCAAGCTCTGGAACAGGCTTCCCAGGGAACTGTTGGAGTCACCATCCCTGGAGGTGTTAAAGGGTGTGTCGATGTGACACAGACATAGTTCAGTGATGGGCTTGTCAGGGCTGGGTTAATGATTGAACTTGATGATCTTAAAGGCTTCCTCTAACCTAAGCAATTCTAAGATTCTATATTTGTTGTTGGTCAATGGTCAATGAAGCAAACAGTTTATTCAGACACCTATATAAATGTTCTGACTCCCAAAGGTTGAACAGCTATGACTTCTACTGAAATTACCATGAACTTCAAACTCCTGAGACTTCTGCAATTTAGATGCTTCTGCAGAAACCTTTAATGGTCTTTGAAAGGATAAATTATTTTTATTTCAGCATTGCTTACGTTCAAATCAGAGCTGACATTTTGAAAAGTCAATGTACAATGAAATGCCAGAAAAATATTTGTTGGACTTCTTGTCATTTGTGGTCATGCTACCCCTCCTTTTTTTGTAAAAGCAGGAAGATATTAACCTCATGTATGTCTGCAGTCAATGTAAGAGCTCCTGTTCCCTAGTGATCTTCAAAGCAAAAATACCTGGAATAAACATGAGGGCTGTGCTATATCATAGAGTCATGATTCTTCCTTTAGCACAGACTTTAAGAAAAACAAGCAAACTGCTAACAAAGACCATGACAGCCTTTCTTCCTGATGTCTGTACAGTGTATTGGTGGATCTTTCTTTTGATGCTGTAATAGTAAATAACAGATTTTGCTGTATGCTTGGAAGACTTCAAAGCTTCCTGATGCTTTCAATTTTATTAAAATGTTCCACAGCCAGGTTTGTTCAATATGTTTTTTGAATTTCATTGGCAATATCACTCACTATCTGTGCTTTGAAATGTTAGTGGGTTTTTATTTGTTTGTTTGCTTGTTTGTTTTTGTTGTCGGTTGCTTGTTTTAATTTGGTTATTTGACCATACTACTACCATTTATAGCCAAATAAATTATGAGAGAGAAAACAATAAACCCTGCAAAGTGTTGCTATTGCTCTGAAATAATTACTGCAGTTCCAGTGCAGAAACACTGCCACTGTTTGTGGCCACAAGGATCCTTCAAAGGTGAATGGTTGGCAGCTGGATAATAAACTGAATTAGTCTCTGTTTAGATCTCTGATGGAAAGGGTGAAATGGGCTTGTTATCTCTATTTAATGGTGTGTGTGAGAGCCAGATATAGCTGAATTCTTTGCACATAGCAGATTGCAGAGTCTGCTGCCTAGCTATGGGTGGGGTCTGCAGTTATGATTTGGCATTTCTTTTTCCCAGTGGATGGTGGAGTACAGTGAATATAAATGTCTATTTCACCTTGTGGAGCTACAAGATGTTCCCAGCACTGTCTGGGGAATGAGTGCAGAGATGAGAGACTCTGTGGTGGGACTGCAGCTAAAGAAGGACTATAAGGTTCCCCAGAAATCTGCTGCTGCTGTCTGCCCTTTCCTTCACTGTGGATGCCACAGTTTTCTGGGTAGTGGTAGATACCCTCTGACATAATTCTGAAGTATTTTCATAGTAATCGTTCCCATACATTGGTAAGCAAGAGTGAATTGTCATTTTCATAGACCATAGGCCTGTACCAGATGTGAATATTGGCTGTGGGCCAGTTCTAAGCAGCAAGAGTGAAATGCAGCTACCTTTCCCTTTCTCAGTGTCCTTTCATCAAAGCTTGCAGGCTTCAATTCAGAAAAGGATGATTCTTATTGCACATGAACCCTCCTTGCAGAGAACAGCACTGCCATCAGCCTTGGCTGCCTCTTGAGACAGGCCATACGCTCATCACAGTAGGTGCCCCCCATGCCCAGACAACATGCTGCAGCCACCTGCCATATGTCACTGGCCACAAACCTCACAGGGATCAGTTTCTGTGTCCTGGAGAAGGAAGATCTCTGCAGACAGGGTACACCTGTCTCAAAGGGGGGAAAGTATCTTTGCACAGGAATTAGCAGGACTCATTAAAATAGCTTTAAACTAGGTTTGGAGGGGGAAAGGGATAAATCCAAGCTCACTAGAGGTAACTGAGGGCAGAATGCCAGTGTTTGTGGGATAGTGTGCTAGTGAGTCCTTCCCTTTGCCATCTCAGTGGAGGCAGGGGATGGAGATCCATGTGGCAACAAAGACACAGGTTGTGTCTGTGTTAGAAACCATAGGAACTGTTACCTGTGTTAGGGGGTGTTTTGACTGTCTAGAGCTTGATGCTGGTGATAAAAGAATTGAGTGTTTATGGGTAAAAGTCATCAGGAAGGACAACAGATAGTACAGTGAGAGTCTATTATAGACCATCCAACCAGGATGAGGAAGCAGAGGAAATATTTCAGAAGCAGCTGGGAGAAGTCTCACCATCACTAGTTCTTGTTCTTGTGGGGACTTCAACTTAATAGGTGTCTGCTGGGAATACAACACAGCAGAAGAGAGTCCAGGAGGTTCCTGAGTGTGTGGAAGAGAACTTCCTGATGCAGCTGATGAGTGAGCCAGCAAATACCCCACAGCACCTGTCCATTGTGAACAGAGAAGGACTGGTGGATGATGTGATGGCTGGAGACTGTCTTTGACACAGTGATACAAAATTATAGTTTCCAAATCTCTTAGAAGTAAGGTGGGGATTCAGCTGATCTTCCACCTTGGACTTCCACGGGGCTGACTTTGGCCTGTTTAGAGGCATAGCTCACAAAGTGTCTTGGGAGGCAGTCAAGAAGGCTGAACATTGCTCAAGCAGAAAGTCCTGAAGGCACAGGAGGCCATCCCCATGTGGTGTATGATGAACCAATGGGGAAGACCAGNGTCGGTTGCTTGTTTTAATTTGGTTATTTGACCATACTACTACCATTTATAGCCAAATAAATTATGAGAGAGAAAACAATAAACCCTGCAAAGTGTTGCTATTGCTCTGAAATAATTACTGCAGTTCCAGTGCAGAAACACTGCCACTGTTTGTGGCCACAAGGATCCTTCAAAGGTGAATGGTTGGCAGCTGGATAATAAACTGAATTAGTCTCTGTTTAGATCTCTGATGGAAAGGGTGAAATGGGCTTGTTATCTCTATTTAATGGTGTGTGTGAGAGCCAGATATAGCTGAATTCTTTGCACATAGCAGATTGCAGAGTCTGCTGCCTAGCTATGGGTGGGGTCTGCAGTTATGATTTGGCATTTCTTTTTCCCAGTGGATGGTGGAGTACAGTGAATATAAATGTCTATTTCACCTTGTGGAGCTACAAGATGTTCCCAGCACTGTCTGGGGAATGAGTGCAGAGATGAGAGACTCTGTGGTGGGACTGCAGCTAAAGAAGGACTATAAGGTTCCCCAGAAATCTGCTGCTGCTGTCTGCCCTTTCCTTCACTGTGGATGCCACAGTTTTCTGGGTAGTGGTAGATACCCTCTGACATAATTCTGAAGTATTTTCATAGTAATCGTTCCCATACATTGGTAAGCAAGAGTGAATTGTCATTTTCATAGACCATAGGCCTGTACCAGATGTGAATATTGGCTGTGGGCCAGTTCTAAGCAGCAAGAGTGAAATGCAGCTACCTTTCCCTTTCTCAGTGTCCTTTCATCAAAGCTTGCAGGCTTCAATTCNTACTAATTTAAGCAGGCTGAGGGGTCAGAGACAGTTTTACAAATCTTTATGCTTTCCATGGAATGCCTTTACTTTTCCAGCTGTTGCTGAAAGCTTAAAATTATGAGAATATTTGTTTAGGGCAGGCCTAAACCACAAAAATTTTTGTGGGTTTGGACTAGCGATTTGTAATTTCAAAAATTCTTTTAAGGATAAGCCTGAATTCTCAGGCTTATAATTATTTTTTTGATTTAAATGTTATTGCCACTTTTATTTTTATTCTCTCATGAAAGGACAGAATATCTAAAAAACAAAAAAGCAAGTTCAGACAAGAATAATAAAAAAAATTGCCACTCTTCCCTTCTTCCAAACTTCCTTCTATGAGATGGGTATGTCTCTGAAAGTCTGCAAAGATTTTTGGGAGCAAAGAGCTGCTGGAAATCTACTTTGGCTCCAGTGTTCCACTCTTTCTACAAACCTCTTGCAATGGTGATGTCCAGGCTGGCCTTCCGTTGTGTATATCATACATAAGTTCTTTAAACAAAAGTATCTCATACAGTCCACAGAGGTGTTATTGCTACATGCTTTGATGTAATTCCTCAAACTGCTTGTTGTTCCTCATATCTCAGGAATAAAGATGATGATGAAAAAGGTGATTATTTCAAAATGGGTAAAAAAAGGGAACAGATGAGCAACCCAGCATTTAAGGGTAGAACTCCTAGGATTTTAAGAGATACATAACAAGGACATCTAGAATACAAGCTCTTACTACCAACATTTCTGGAAGGAAAAACATAAGCTCATGCTTAAAGATTTAAGGCAGACTGTACCTCCCAGGGATTAGGCCGAGATCTTTATGGAAGCAGATTATTTTTATCTTTTCTTAAAGCTTNNTGAAGCATCTTGTGATGGTCATGAATAGAGATAAGATATTGTAATAGATCAACATGAGCTGAGGTGACTTTTACTGGGTTATGCAGTCCTTCCTATCACTGTGGCTGATCATAGAAAAAGAAAACTGAAAGGAGCCCTTGGGTACCTCTACTGTCCCTTGTACAATTTTGCTGCAAAATATCTTCACAGTAAAGAACAAGTGTTCTGTTTTTCTCTCTCTTTTTCAGAAAATTGCATCTTCTATCTAGAAATTATCTCTAAAATATCCCAAAGTGTTGGTATTAAACATGGAGATGACCAGTAGGCACTGTTTTACAAGTGCAGAAGAAAACTGATTTGAAGTGAAATGGACTTTTGCAGACACTATCTTTTATATTTAACAGGTGATGTGATCACTGGTTGTTGCTGCTGAGAGTGATTTGAAAGCATGGAAGATGTAGAGCTATCCCCCTGCTTGCTGCTGAGAAAGTACTGGGAGCAGAACCTGATCCTTGGAGAGCTCCAAGAACAAAGAAATGAGAAGGTTGTGATCCCCAAATTCCTTGACCATCTTGTAAACTTTTAAAAAGTTCACAGTGAGGAGTCTAAGGGAGAGGAACCTATGGACTCACAGGGTCAAAATCACCAGTCAGAGTAGGCACAGAAAATTGGCAGGACAAGTCATTGCATTGTGCATGCCCTTGCCCCACCTCCTCAG
>VZUA01014904.1:0-13930 GCA_013401035.1 Horornis vulcanius
TCTTGGTGTCTATAGCCTTCTAAAAATCAGGGAATGTCACAAATAGATGAGAGAAGCTAGCAATGAGCCAAGACATTGTTTTCTAGTTTCTTCCCCCTGGGCAACTGCTGTCCCCAAAACCAATCATGCATCTTACGTTTGCCATAGTTATGTTGTACAATGCCAGCTGCTGTCATTTCTGCAATAAAATTACTTGAGAGGCAGATGTGAAAAATGGCTTGAAATTGAGTATAATAGAAGCAAAATTCCCAGAGAGATTTATCAATCCTTTTTTGCTGGGCAGGGTAGGAGAAACCTTTCTTGCTCACAGCAGCAGCACATGAGAAATGCATGCTTCAGAAAGTTACAGGAATATTGCACTCAGAAAGCAGGAAACAAGGGAGGAAAAGGCTGGATTGACATTGCATGTAGAAAATGCCCCCTCTGAAGCACTAAAGTTGACACCTTCTCTCACTTCACAAGTCACTTCAACCAAGACTCCAAGTTGGACTGCAGAAGACTGGCAGCTGAAACACCCACTGGGAAGAAAACACTTCTGGTTTCATGGGTCACCTGTAATCCCTGGCTGACACCAGCATGTCAAGCCTGCCACTGAAGGCCATACAACCTCTCCTGCTGCACCTTGGCTAGCAAGGAGCCTCCTCTCTTTCCCATGGCATGAGAACACCACCAAGGAGGGGATTCCCTAGGCTTCAGCAGCTGATGGATGAGTCCTGGGGAGCAGCCAGCACCATCCACCCCAACTGGAGCAGCCCTGCCACCCAGTGTGCACAAGATATCCAACCACAGATGGGGCTGAGGGCAGTGTGTCCCTGGGATTGATTCACTGCCTTCTTTCAGTGTTCTCCACAGAGACCACGCGTTCCCAGTAATGATTTCTTTTTTGGCAAACAGATGTATTTCTCATCATAAACAAATGCATGAACCAACTCTTAATTCTTTCTCATTTATCATCCTTGTTAGCCAGCTTTTTCCCAGGAGACCAGATATTTACAAAACACTCCAAGTTTCCCTTCTAACTAATTTTCATCATCCTTTAACCAAGAGTAACAAGACGGCAAATTTCTGCAAAGCTTGTCAAATAGCACAGCTAGAAGTGGGATTTGTGCACGAGCAACGGTTCCTTGTCCTCACACTTTTGTCTGCCAGCCTCCCACCCCAAATATCTCTGTACCTGTGGGGTGTCCAAGGCTTGTTTGTGAGGGTCCTGCCTGAGGCAGTTTCTACACTGGCATGGCACAGCTGCATGCACCACCTTGCAGATCTCATGAAACCCTGTTTCCTTTGGATTTATTTGGTGGAATGTTGGGGTTGTATGATTTGGCTTATTGGGGTTGTTTGGGTTTTCAGTTGGGGTAGGGTTTATTTTATCTTATTTTCCACCAGTGAAGAGGAGCAAAGGAAATGCAGAGAAACAAGCAAAAAAGGAGGAACTAGCACTGATACTATGCCTTCTGCATATACCTGTCTATAGGTAATTTCTTCAGAGCTCAGTTCTGGCTTGCAGCAGAAACTCACATTTCAGTAGATTTTACCTGTTTCCAAAAACAAAGGCTAAAAGAAGGCATCTTGTGCCATAGGACCGAGCCTGCCTCCCAGATGCTTGTTTTACTGCTTGTGGTCTCAAAAGAAGGAAAAAGGTTCCAGTCATGAGGTCTACTTTTGACTGGCAGCCTGCTCTCAATCAGAAATGCAGAAGCACTCTCACCCTGGAGTTTGGTTCTGTCTCACCTCCAGGAAGAAGCTCACATTTTTACTGGGGAAGAAGAATGAGAGATATCAGCAGGAGTATTTTTATTTTACTAAACCCCAAAGGGTTTCTTTTTTCCACTCAGAACTGACTGGCTCCTACTTTGTCAAATAGCATGCTGACCATAGTAATATCCATGAGGGATGTGGCTTTCTAGAAAGTCAGTGAAAGACCTGATAGAGGGTACACAAACCAGCATGAGTGCTTGTGGCAGTGATGCTTATTCTTGGCAAGATAAAATTATAAGAGCATAAATATGTATATTTTGGCTGATGTAAAATGACTTCCACCAAAATCCTATTGATAGAGATTAAAACAAAATATGTGGCCGAAAGTGGAGCATAAAACTGATGGGAAGCAGAAGAGGCGTCCTGAAAGGCAGAAAGATGGAGTACAAACCTCCAACACAGACTGTTTTAGTGATTGCTAGAGCACGACCACAGTGCTGAAGTTGAGCCATTATTCCGGCCCCAGCAAATCAATTAAAGGATTGCCATTTAACCAAACAGGCCAGCTGGCTTAAAACAATCTAGAGACAAGCTGAGAACAATCTGCTGCAAACCTGTTTGTTCCCAGGGCCAGAAAGGAAACTTGGTAGGCAGTGTGTAAAACTCTTCACCCTATTTCAGCCCTTTTCACTCACTAGAGGAACATCCCTGTATGACACGACCTAGTGCAGAAAATTCCTCCAGCATATGAGCTGATAAACATACCTAATGCAGAAAATTCCCCAGCATATGAGCTGATAAACATTCCTATCCTAACCAAGGCTATCTTTGATGCCTGTAGTATCGCCAGTCTTTTGGAGTGATGCTTCAGCCCATATTAGAATATCTGCTGTTGATGTGGCTTAAACCACAAAGGGCATTACAGATGTACCTTGAACTACTAAGCCTTTTACAGCATCCTCAGATACTGCCCACTTTTCAGCCACCTTTAGTAAGCCTTCACTTCTGACATGCCCTATTAGTTTGTCTCTTTACCTGAAGGAGACCCCAGTGTTGCCACACTCATACTAAAGGAGAGAGAACCTTTGCTCTCTTCTACGAGCCACTGGTGGCAGGAAGGGGCTCACAGGACCCATTGCAAGGGACATCTGGCCCCATGGTCATGCTGGTGATCCTAGGAGCTGCAAGGGCCCCTTCCAGTCTTCCCTACCACCATCAGAGGACTGCTCCTGAAACTGCTTCCCAACAGAGCGGCCCATCTTGCCCAAGCCCCTGCAACAAGGGGATTGCCCTTGCTCAGCCTGGATGCCCTTCTCTTCCAGTTCCATGCTGGAGTAATATTTTTTATTCATATTTAGAGCAAAGTCTTCCAGAATAATCACAGAGTGCAAATAGCTCCAGGCAGCTTGGCAAAAAAAGAGTAATAATTTGGACTAATTTGTCAGAGACCAGGGAAGTATGTAAAATGATGCACGTATCATTTACATGGATTGCAGTGTCTCCATTACGCAGACAGTTTGAAAGGCATCTGAAGCATGGGCTCCTCCTTCCTCAAAACACACAACCTCACTAAAAGCAACAGTGCACAAACAGAAGAAAATAAACTAATGATGGAAAAAGCAGATACATATTGGTATTTTCCACCTTAGAGGTAATTAAAACCTGAGCATTATACTGCCTTCCAAGGGTAGCTAATGCTATTTCTTTCACTCCCTTTGCCAGTACAAATATGATAGTAATTCTGGGAAAATGGGCATCCAAAAGTCTAAATGAATAAGTGAAGTACCTGAAAATCAATAGAGTTGAACAGAACAGTCATTAGTATTAAAGTCTTGTTCAAACACTCAGCAAGGGACTGTGCCAACATTTGCAGACTCATAAAACTGAAGTGATCAATCAAATTACAAACTAAAGAAGCAAATGTGAGGTAAACTGCATTTTATGCACCTGTGTCTCTGATTGTATATTAATTTTTTTTCACCCATAATTCATCTGTATTCAGTCTGACTAGTCACAGTGTTACTGTGGGCAATTTATCAACCACTTGAGCATGAATTCCAAGCACTGCTCTTCTCCTCCCATCTTCCTCATGCTCTTGTGGGACACGAGGAGAGCCAAAAAGAAGGGCACAGTCAGTGTAAAAAAATTTCTTTGTTGGTAGAGTTCCCTTATTCCTGTCGAGAAACAAATTCTTTGACAGAAAGGGGTTTAACTACCACTTGGAATGGAAGAGTGTTTGCTTGAGCCACTCACTCAGAGGGACAGTCTCCAGGCCATGCAGAAAAGAGTACAACGTTTGTTTAAAAAAAATAAACCAAAGCCCTACCACGTTCAACTGTTTTCCTTGTGGACATTGCACTCATTGAAGTGGTTGCTGGAGGTGGAAGGAGACAACCTTGATCCTACACCTGCTCTGGGAGATGGGTAAGAACTCAAAAAGATGTGACAGCAACACCACAAGTGGCATCCTTTCCCCTCTGTCTGATCAGGCTAGCATTTCAACACAGGTGTTCTCATTTTTTCATGGGAGCCAGCTTAATTTAAATAGCCCCTCTCTCCAGGCTGCTTAGCCTAACTCGCTGTGCAGCCAGGGTGAGTCCATCTCTCTTTTTAAGTGCAGTTCATTGCCTGCATCCTCTTTCACTTCAAGAGGCACCTGGCACTTCTGACACTCTGTTCAAGATGGGGGATTTCTGATGGCACCTGTTTGATGATGTTTGGGCAATATTCTGGTTGAGCTGACTTAGTCAACTTAGTGTGGGCCCTCTCTCCTGCCTGTACTCATCACCCCTGTGTGCTTGCACACCCATAGATCTCTATGTTGACACATTGTGGAGCATAGATTCACACCTGCTACAAACTAAATGTTATCGTCATTCCTGGAAGGCAAGTGTTTCTCCAGACCTTAACATTGGCAGAACTAAATCCATCTTGGAGATGAACTGTAGATCACTGAAGCCCATCAAAAGATTGCCTGATTTCAATGACTGACAGACTAGACCCTATGTGAAATATCTCATGCAGACCATTAGAAAATCAAACATGCCTTTCTCCATCCAGATGCAAGGAAAAAATTTCCAAAAATAGATGCTAAACTGAAAGGCTTGCTTTTCAATACCACAAAACAACCCCCATCTCTCACAGGTTTTAGTATGACTGGAGGTGCATGATGGCTACAATAGAAAACATTGCTCACAACCAAAAGAATCCCAAAAAACCAGCACATGTTTAGACACCTGTGCAGATATGTATGTCTGCGAATACAGCAAAGGTTTAGGCCATGCAATCAAGGACAATGGTTGTGCAAATGTTGTAGCAAGTGACACCAGAGAAGCAGTGGTAATTAAATATGATTTCAGCATGTGGCAAAAGATAATGTACAGAAGCTTAAACCTCTTGCACTGCAGACTAATCCAAGCCAAGTAGCCCTGCACTTGCAGCAGGTAACCTGTGCCCATGCAGGCTGTCACAGCTGACCCGGCAACGTGGGGATCACTTGTGCCATGGTAACGTGGTGGCATAGATGAACCTCAGCTGAGTATCTGTTTTGGGATTATTGGACTGCATAACAATAAAGTCCCTGCTCTTCCTCTCTGATCCAGGCTGATCCAGGAGAATTTGGCCCTGTGACTCTCACACACCCGCAACCCAGTTGATGATGGTCCACACAGCTAATGTGAGTTATGCACCTTTTGTCCAGACATTTTTTCGAAATGTCCATGCTCTAAATGTTTATTTCCTAGACAATGTGTGTGCAATGGAAACCTTCAAACTGCTCAATTCCAGTTTAAAAGACATTCCACAATCAGTAGTTTTAAGAAAAGTGGTGGGAAACCAACTCACCTTTGGAGGGGAGTAGAGATGACAAAGCGGTTGTCCTGGATCCTGTTTACACAGCCTCAAGGAATGGCAAACCACATCGGCATTCATTTCCCTGTCTATGCTGAATGAAATGGTGCATAAAGAAAGACTATTATGTTTTTCTGGGCTCCTGAAAGTAGAAGCTATTTCCATGGGAAGCTAAATCTTCCCAACACCACACAATAATCTCAACTCACTTCACCGTGGCCCATAACTGCTGCTCGGTACGGTGTTGGGTTCTATTGACTTTCTGCCACGACATCCTACTCAGCATTTAAAACTGGAACCCAGGATGATGAAAAAGGACTGTGCTCTACATGCAGCACCTGAACCAAACGCGTTATAACTATTCTAGTTTTTTAATCAATCACAAGCCTGACAAAGATTTAAAGGTTAAAGTTAATGCATATGCAATTTGGCACATATGAATGTTCAATCATTAGCTCAACAAAATAATCAGAAATCCTTCAAAGATCCTTAACCTTTAATCACCAAGAACGAGTGCAAGGATCGTTTCTTCCTTTTTGGGGCACACCTCTGGGCTAATCAGGACTTAAATTAAAATGTTTGATTATAGCACTTCTTAGTCCTGTAAGCACTCTGCGGTCCCTTGCTAGTTAAAAAAACAAAAATAAAAGCCCAAGGGAAGAAGAAGGTCTAGTAAAAGCTCTGTTAATTAAACCAAGAACTTTCAAAGAGGAATAAAATGACCTACATTTTATTTTTTTTAATCACTTAGATTAAATAGTAGGCTTCCCCAAGAGTGCATATCAAGGTCGGGGCTGAGAGCATGTAGGGGCTGACAATTAGGAAGCCTGATTAAAGGTAGAATGGAAAGCAAGAGCCAAGCAACAACAGTGTGATTTTATAGAACCTCTCTCGCACACATGGGTTATTCAAATTCCTCCCTCAGCCAAATGAACTGAATTTCAAAAGATAATTATATTAGGTGGGCCTGATCCAAGATTTAAATGGAATATCATAGTGGTTACTAGTGGCAGCCTGTGTTTATTCACCCAGGAATAGCTGTGCCAATGCCAGCATCACTCTGAAACATCTCTGCTTTAAAAATGAGGTGATTTTAGGAGTGAAGTCCCTCCACTTCAACCTGACAGCACATCTGTACATGTCAAGAACAAACTGAGCAAAAATCTGAGAGGACACAGCAATACTTACAGTTCAGCTATGTGTGGTCCATAAAGTTCAGCAAGCACATAACAGAAACCTTGCAGTTTTTCTAGAAAACATAAATTTAATTTTTTTAAGTAATTGAACAGGGTGAAACTGGTTTCATAGCAGTAAAAATACAGCAGCAATTTGTTCATTAAGGTGAATGCTGATTTACCTTGGGGGAAGGCATGTGAATCTCTGACCTCAGTGTAGTACTAGAGAATGGAAAAATCTGAATTTCTAATCTTGCCTAAAACCCTTCTGGTTTTAGATAACTCACATGATAAAGACTAAAAATGATAACTAGCTTTTTGTTAATTTTTCTGACTATGGCATAATGGAAAAGTCGAAAGAAATTGTGCATGCCACAGCATCTTCTAAGCAGTTTAAACAAACATCTCAGTAGGTTTCAAAAAAGAAAGAAAACAAACACATTAATCAAAGCACAGAAAGTGATGTTGGGCTTGATGCTACTCCTAGAACTGCCTTGGGGCTTCTGGGGGCTTGTGGAGTTCAGAGAATATGTTTTGTGAAGAGCAGGAGTTATGCAGGAGTAAATGCACTCAAAGAAATACCTGACACTTTTCATTTGGCTTCCTTTCACAGTCTACAGCTGTGTACCTTTTTGGGATGCTGGCTCAGGTGGTTTCCTTAATATGTGCAAAGAATGTCATCGATACAACAGTTCATCAGAGATTTCTTTAAGGTACTGTTGTAAAATAACAGGTGATCCATGCACCTGAGCAAAGGCATGGAGGGAGAGTGGGAGTTTGAATACAAGCAAAGCACTGATCTGACAGCTCCCATGAAGGAAAACTGCCTGTTTCTTGGCCTGAACAGACTAGAGTTGGTTAATCATGCACACATCCTGCAAAGGAGGTGTCAGGTCTTGCTCCAGCTGGGGTGGTGCTGTGGAATGTCATAAGAGACAGTATTGACTGTTGGGGGTCTTCATAGTAGACTAAAGAATCTGGGTAATTGTAAAAGTCATTTATTGCATGACTAAATCAATCTCATGAAGGCAGAGTTGTTACAGTTTGTGCCATTATGCAGAAGGCCTTTAGCACAGAGTCCCCAAGTCCCAAGCACAAGCAGCAGCAGCTTATCAGCAGCAGTAACAGCAGCATCCATCCGTGATCTGTGTTCTCTAGCATTCTCAAAGCAGTGCATTTTTATTCTATTTTTACTCAATCAGTTACAAATTTGATTCTACTACTGTCTTGTTGGACCTATCCAGACCTAACATTGATGAAGGAAAGTGGTCTTAATTTCTTACACAAATTTTTACCTACATAGTTCTATCTGTTCTATCTAGGAATGCTAGCAATGCTACATTATGTTTTGCTATGACTAGAACTCAATTAATTTTGCAAAAGGCAATGCTACTTGAACTTTAAACTAGGGTTTAGGGCTTTTTCTTACTAACTAATACAGTCTCTTTTTTGCTTAAGGCACTTAAAATATTCTCTACTTATTTAAAACTAAACTTACATTTCTACCTCATGTCTGCGTGGATTTATGTATTTTAGTTTCTTTGAAGGTTTTAATTCAACCCTCACATTTCTNTATATTAGGTGGGCCTGATCCGAGATTTAAATGGAATATCATAATGGTTACTAGTGGCAGCCTGTGTTTATTCACCCAGGAATAGCTGTGCCAATGCCAGCATCACTCTGAAATATTTCTGCTTTAAAAGTAAGGTGATTTTAGGAGTGAAGTCCCTCCACTTCAACCTGACAGCACATCTGTACATGTCAAGAACAAACTGAGCAAAAATCTGAGAGGACACAGCAATACTTACAGTTCAGCTATGTGTGGTCCATAAAGTTCAGCAAGCACATAACAGAAACCTTGCAGTTTTTCTAGAAAACATAAATTTAATTTTTTTAAGTAATTGAACAGGGTGAAACTGGTTTCATAGCAGTAAAAATACAGCAGCAATTTGTTCATTAAGGTGAATGCTGATTTACCTTGGGGGAAGGCATGTGAATCTCTGACCTCAGTGTAGTACTAGAGAATGGAAAAATCTGAATTTCTAATCTTGCCTAAAACCCTTCTGGTTTTAGATAACTCACATGATAAAGACTAAAAATGATAACTAGCTTTTTGTTAATTTTTCTGACTATGGCATAATGGAAAAGTCGAAAGAAATTGTGCATGCCACAGCATCTTCTAAGCAGTTTAAACAAATATCTCAGTAGGTTTCAAAGAAGAAAGAAAACAAACACATTAATCAAAGCACAGAAAGTGATGTTGGGCTTGATGCTACTCCTAGAACTGCCTTGGGGCTTCTGGGGGCTTGTGGAGTTCAGAGAATATGTTTTGTGAAGAGCAGGAGTTATGCAGGAGTAAATGCACTCAAAGAAATACCTGACACTTTTCATTTGGCTTCCTTTCACAGTCTACAGCTGTGTACCTTTTTGGGATGCTGGCTCAGGTGGTTTCCTTAATGTCATCGATACAACAGTTCATCAGAGATTTCTTTAAGGTACTGTTGTAAAATAACAGGTGATCCATGCACCTGAGCAAAGGCATGGAGGGAGAGTGGGAGTTTGAATACAAGCAAAGCACTGATCTGACAGCTCCCATGAAGGAAAACTGCCTGTTTCTTGGCCTGAACAGACTAGAGTTGGTTAATCATGCACACATCCTGCAAAGGAGGTGTCAGGTCTTGCTCCAGCTGGGGTGGTGCTGTGGAATGTCATAAGAGACAGTATTGACTGTTGGGGGTCTTCATAGTAGACTAAAGAATCTGGGTAATTGTAAAAGTCATTTATTGCATGACTAAATCAATCTCATGAAGGCAGAGTTGTTACAGTTTGTGCCATTATGCAGAAGGCCTTTAGCACAGAGTCCCCAAGTCCCAAGCAGAAGCAGCAGCAGCTTATCAGCAGCAGTAACAGCAGCATCCATCCGTGATCTGTGTTCTCTAGCATTCTCAAAGCAGTGCATTTTTATTCTATTTTTACTCAATCAGTTACAAATATGATTCTACTACTGTCTTGTTGGACCTATCCAGACCTAACATTGATGAAGGAAAGTGGTCTTAATTTCTTACACAAATTTTTACCTACATAGTTCTATCTGTTCTATCTAGGAATGCTAGCAATGCTACATTATGTTTTGCTATGACTAGAACTCAATTAATTTTGCAAAAGGCAATGCTACTTGAACTTTAAACTAGGGTTTAGGGCTTTTTCTTACTAACTAATACAGTCTCTTTTTTGCTTAAGGCACTTAAAATATTCTCTACTTATTTAAAACTAAACTTACATTTCTACCTCATGTCTGCGTGGATTTATGTATTTTAGTTTCTTTGAAGGTTTTAATTCAACCCTCACATTTCTGAGTACCTCTGAGCCTGTGTAGATGGGGCCCAGAGAGATTTGCATCCCAACAAGACAGGTTCACACAAGTGCCAACAAACTTGCAGCTCCTCAAACTCCTTAGAGCTGTCATTTTCTCTTGCACCATTATCCAGACAGATAACTATCTGTACCTGGGGGAGAAAGCACAGAGTATTCTGATCTTTCCCACAGAAAAGCCACAGAAACACCCAAAGCAGTTGCTTCCCTCCAGCTTTGGGCTGAATATTCCATTTTAAGCAGTGTCAGGCTGGACCCTCCCGGGGCCAGGGGCTGCTGCATACAGGGTGGGTAGTTTCACTGTGTGGAGGGGACAAATCCTTGTGGCAGGGACTCCACTGGTGGGCATGGGTGTGCTCCTGCTCCCACAGTTGCTCTCCTGCCAGGACTGCAGGCATCCTGGCTGGCAACCTGCACCTGAGAAAGGAGGAATGGCACCAGGAAGATATATCAGGGAACGAAGAGATAATTTTCCCAACACCCTCCTACTCATGGTGTTGCAGGCAGCTTCTGTAACAACAGTAGCTGACTTTTCTTATCCCATGACAGGTGTTTTATTTCAATCAAGTTATTAGCTTCATTTCTTTGCCTTCTTTGCCACATAACTCCTCACTATTGGCTCTTTAGAAGCAATCTGCAAGTAAAAATTAGTCTCCTGACTAGAATTAGATTTTATTCTTGTTCACCTAAAATGAAAGATGTCGCAGACATCAATAACTCTGTGTTTGGCATCACTGCTGATTAGAACAACCTCTGATGAGGCTTGCCAGAGGGGTACCTGACTCCCTAAAGTAGCCTGCAGGCAAAAGGGGCTGGCTTCCCCAACACCTCCCCTGTGCATCACAGGCAATGGTCTCCTTATGAGTTTTCCAAACCAGCTGGTTTCCACAACATTTTTGGCTCTGGAGGAGCCAGCTGGCTGCTGTAACCTCTCCTGGTGTCTGAGAAGAGAGGAGAGTTTGGCTGCCTGTCAGCTTGGGGAGCTGATAGAGGAGTTTTGCTGGTCATACTCATTTCCTTATGCATACAGGAAACTTAACATGCAATTACTCCATGGTGTAAAAAATGATGGGAGGTAAAAGGAATAGTAATAATGTTAAATTATCTTTCAGCACATAAAGTCCTCTTGGAAGATTCAGATGGCATTCAGGCTTCGGCTTTCAACAAAACACCAAGACCAAAGCCACAGACAGTGTTTACAGGGCTTGCCAGTGGAGCCAGGCTGCATTCATATGTTCACAAATCTCCAGCTCTGCTAACACACACAAGGACAGAAATCTTGCAGAGAGAAATCTCTGTTAGGAAGAAGCAGTGTAAGTCAGAAAAGAGGGGGAAAGAAAGAGAAAAGTTATGAATAACTGAGGGTGTTCAGGAGCAAGAAAAGAGCTTAAACAAAACTAAATGCTGGAAAATTTAGAGAAAATGTAGAGTATACTTGCTTCAGGTAAAAGAGATCCCCTAAGATCCCTTAGATCCCCTAGGAACTGCCTGGAAAGTTTTCCTATATAGCTTCATAGTCCTGGAAACACAAATGCTGGCTGCATCCCAGAGGACAAATATTTGCAAAAAAGATGCTATTATCTTGTTGCCATTTGCACTTGAGATCTAAGGTGTTTGCACAGCAATGGTCAACACAGAAGCAGAGCATGACTCAGAGACAAAGCCGGAGGCAGAGGGTCTCGAAGCACGTTTTGGGTATCAGACACCTCTGTCATCAAGCAGTGTCCAGGTAAACATACATTCTTGCTAACAGCACCTCTTACACTGCAAATACTTCCCCTTCCTCCAGACCTGACCTTTCTATCTGCTCAAGAGCCTTCTTCGCTCATGGCATTACTGTTCTTGTTCTCATGGGTTTATTTGCCATGTTGCTTGAATCACCCATATTGCAAGTATTTCCATGCAAATGAGCCTGTGGTGCTGTTTTCTACACAGCCTGTGAGATTGAGTGGGACTGACAGGTACTGAAATTTTCTCTCTTTTTGCCTAAGCATTTTTTATTCTTGAACATCACATAACTTTACAGAAGGCTTGATCCAAATCTGACTTGATTGTAATCAGAATTATAGGAGGCTCTCAAAAAAACGCACTTTCTAGGGTTTTTGGAGTTCTACTCCTTTTTATGCCTTAGGAAAAACCTCTCTGCCATTAATTTGTTGCTGTTAGTCTTGCTATCAATTGTAGGCATGTGCATAATAATGAAATTGTTTCTCCGTGTGAAATGCATGACCTGCTTTAGTATGTTTGCTCCTGACCAGCATCCAAAGCTTTTTTACTGTTTCAAGCAGCAAGAGGAAGCTGTTGATTCCTGCTGGGCTGCAGTGTTCACCTCCCAGGAGAGGATAAATCGGGTTACACTGTAGCTTCCACACAATCCATAGGATTTTTCACTCCTTTCAAGTTCAGGGTCAGTTTTTTTTCTACTGGGTATATCCATGAATCTCAGAAGGTAACTGGATTATACAGATTCAACTAAAGGGATAATAGGATTTTATGTGTGTAAAGAATGGCAGCTGAAAAGAAATCTCTTGACATGTCAGAAGAACAAGGTCCACTGAGTGAATCATGAACACAGAGCTAGCATGTCATAATTTAAAGAAGAAAATTGTATTTTAATAGCAGGATCAGTGCTTCTAATTGCAACTTCATGGTTATGTGCCTGTAATGTAAAACACAGAGGATATGACTTATGGAATAGAAATCAGATAAGCGTCATTCTATCAATGAATGAATCCTAGCAATTAGCTCCCTGCCCCATTCTGCCTTGGGAAATCCTCCCTTGGAAAGGAGGGAATTGATATTCTACACATGTCTTCTGAGAAACTAGGGTCTACAGAGAGAGATGGTTTCTCTCTCTGTACAATCCATGAAATCATATAAAAATGACATTTTAATGAAGAATCCTAAGCCATCTTTTTACATTAATAACATTAAAATGGTATAATGAATATAAGATCTAGTTACTTAAATAGTTATAGGATTGGTCTGTGAGGCACAAAGCTGTTCTGGCATTCAAACTGTTCTCTATTTAGGGGTGTGCACGTGGAGCTCCAACCTCCTTTGGGTAGATAAAATAAGGGGTAGAAAAGGGGAGCCTTACATATATTCACATGGAATAGCTATCGCTTTTGAAATTTTTATCACCAATTACATTTCAGTAGCTTTTCTGTGCACACCAAATGATCACATTTTACACCTGTCAGCCTCATCTTCTTTTTAAAATTTCACAATAGCAGTTCCCATACCTGCTGAAAACATTTTCATCTTCAGTGTTGCTATAAAGTCCCATATCAACAAGCAGGAGGAGTAGTGGGGCATACAGTGAATCTATTCTTATACTGCTAACAAAGACACAAAGGGGAGAAAAAGGAAGGGAACTGGTCTGCATGGGTTGATGCTCACAAATGTGGGGCTTAACATAGCCCCATTCACTCTAACTTTGGGACAAAACCCCAGCTCTGAATCTAAGGGAAGCCATGCCACTGACTCTCCTGTAAACAGCAACTTGCTATCTCTCACACACATCTGAGATACTGCACAAGAGGTAGGTAAAGTCTTTTTCCGAATTCCCATGCGAGTTTTTAATTAACAGGGAAATACATCAGCACCAACACGACATATGGTGCATTATTTGGTACCTACCAGGTATGTAGTCACACAGTCTCTCCATGGCTGCCTTTACTGTACTGTTGTGCCACTGTGCAAGCTGTTCGACGACAGACACCACAAGCACGCATCCTTCAAGAAAACAGAAAACCAAAGAGAGGGAATACAGTTATTGGTGAAATGTTATAAGGTGCCCTGCAGAAGTATTTCTGGCATCTTTTGGGCATTTC
>VZUA01014907.1:0-14849 GCA_013401035.1 Horornis vulcanius
AACACCTTTCTGCCAGCACCACTATGTCCTAGGCCTTTTAAACAACTTGGAGCTCAATTCCTTTGATCCTCTCAAGCAGGCTTTCTTAGCTTGTTTTCATCGAGGCTAAATGGACTTTGAGGACAAGACAGGAACACAGCCTACCAGCCTTCCCAAAAAGGCTGATGGATCTGTCCTCATTACAATGAAGTGCTACTCATTCAGAGTCCCAAGCACAGAAGTAAAATTGTTGGAAAATATTTTCAATAGCTCAGATTTAACAGATATCAAAAATTAAATCATGCCTTGCAAAATTAATATGCTTTGAAGTATATACATGACTGAAAATGAAGACCAACTCTTTCTCTGTTTTATTTAATAAAGTCCTACAGATTCCCTTTTGTTATTACACTGAGTTTCTGGTGTACCAGAAATAAGGGATTACTAAAATGTCCTAAATTTTACCTATCAGCAGCAGGTTATTTCACCCTAGGTTTAAGAGCCTCTAGAAATGTCACAAAATGACTAGCTGACTTCAATAGCCCAACTTGGAGACCCATAACCCTGGGACAGGTTCCCTTCTCCCATGCAATTTACTACCAGCAGTTGAGTAGAGCACTGTGACAATGAGAAGGAAGCAAGAGGATGCCCAGCAAGGCAGGAACAGGCACAGAGGGATTCAAACAGGAATGCTGCCTCTTTATTCATGGCTTTTAAATTTTGTGGAAAGGGTTTTAAATGAGTAATATAAGCAAAGAAGGGATTTTTTTTTTTTTTNCACACAGATCTGGGTTCATTTTGCTGGAACCTACTGAGGACCATGAACAATAGAGTCAAATACATTCATTGTTCACCCTCTCCATCCTACCAATGCAATTCCTCTGTGAGACTGTTCACTTGTTTCTTTCATGTGCCTAGTGCACACATTTTGGGTATTACACCAGTAAATAAGCAGTGACAGCTTCTTAGGCCATCACTGTACAACATCCTCATCCTCTGGAATATGTCAATGGTTCTGCCTGCACAACACTGCTTCATTTTCTCTTAAAATACTGAAAGCTGTAGCTGGAAAACCTCTGAATAAGCACACATTAAATACATCCCACAAAGCCATCACAAGACTATGAAAGACCATGAGGAAGTGATCATTCCCTACCCTCTGTTCTTGAAAAAATAATGAGAAAAAAGTTAAAGAAAAACCTTGCCTCCTCCCTTGCATTTCAATAAATCTTAAAAATCCCAAGAAGTTTTGGGGGGGAAAATAATTTTTAAAAGCCTTCCACACCTTGTGGCAGTCAGTAAAAAAAAAAAAAATAAACCAACCAACAAAACACTGCTTTCAATTTATATATATTTCCTTCTCAATGGGAAAGATCAATAGTCTTAAGAAAAATACTACACCTTCTTTCTGCTCCATATGTTTCTCTTATTGGTTCATTTACACTGGGCTGTTCTCATACGAGCAGTTAGTACATCTTTTTGTCATTTTAGCCTTCCCCAGCCATTAGTGCTAACCACTGAGACGGTGCAGCTCTCCTCTGCCATCCTGCCTCAGCACTGCATCTCTTTCTCCGGCCTTTCTCCCTTTGACTAATGTTCACCAACACTCATACATCATTCCCAAATTGGTCCAAATGAATTAAACACAGCTCTGCTTAACATTACGAGATTTAAATGGATTTTCTCTCTGCAGGTCTGCCCCATAATTGGGTTTATCCATCTTGTTGAAGTACAGTTTACACTTGCTAACATCACGCCAATTCAAGCTACATTTTCTGCTCCAGTGGCAGGAGTGAAGCAGATTTGTCATCGGATCATAACAGGTAATTCAAACAACAATTAGTTTGATGACGGCCCGTATGTCAATGTCTGGTCCCAGTCAGCCCTGCTCGCACCCGCTGCTCTCTGTGTGCTAAGATGAATTGTGCTCACAATTCCTCAATTCCAGTCGACAAAAACTTACCGGAGAAAGGCTGGAACTCGATTGACACCGCACCTTCCCATCTCCCCTGGGCAGAGCAGGATGGTGCAAGCTCCTCTGCCCTCCAGCTGCACCACAGCTTATGGCAAATGCTGAAGGACTGGGGCTTCCCCACACTTGTGCAGCACTCTGGACACACCTCTCACCTGTACACACAAACTCAAACCCAGCAGCCTTTGAGACAGGTGCAAGCTGCCCTGACTTTGCAGCCCTGCAAACTCAAGTGGAGAGGCAAGTCTAGACAGAGGCTAAAATGAGACTATTTTCTGATGTGTGCCACAACCACAGCCCATCACAACTACCCCAGGGGCAACTACAAAAAGCTGAGCATCACTGAAGATGAAGCCCTGAGCTTCTCAAGGTGGGCAGTCAGCATGAGAAAGTTTTAGCTCCAGATTTCTGGGAGAGAGAGGGTAGAACACCCCTGAGTCTCAGTTCTTAGTGAAATACTTCAACTCCCATAATAACATTCAAAATAATTCGCAGGCAAAGTCATGAGTTCTGGGTTTGAAAATACCATGCATTTCTTGGAAGGCTGATTTTGCCTATTAGACAAGACATCATTTGCTTCTCCAAATCTGTTCAAGAAAGCTTGTTTCAGATTAAAAGAAATATTCTTTTCTGAAGGCCAAGTAAATCTAATATACATTCATGTTTTTCAAGTCCCTTCATAAACATGGGGTCGTCTATGACCAAGCATTGATAATTTAAAACAGCCATGTACATCTGTATCCGTAGTATTAGCTAAAAATATGATCAATCCCTTGGCTACTTTTCCTCTTATTCTTTCTGGTTCAGAGAAAGAAAGACCCTAAGTGATTTTTCACAATATCATTTTGTCTGCAATTATATACTAACATGCAATATTAGTTGCTGTACATCATTTAAATGAGAAATCCAGCTAGCTGGCTGAGAATGTAGGAATGCCTTTAATAATTAGAAAAAGATCTCCACTGAAAGAAACCAACATTTAGATAGCAGTCTTGATTTAAAAATTAAAAAGTGCTTAATGAGCAACAAAGACATCAGTGACTAAAGATTTTCAAAGCCAATACCAGCACACCATAAACACTGTAAAAGAAGATGATTAAGTTCAGATCAAATAGTAGTTAAAGCAATGGTATATAAAATATTCTCCTTCTGGAAGTGGCAAGGGGAAATTCTGTACAGATAGAAAGCAGATACAGTAAAACCTTGCTGGAACCTGGAAAACATCATTCTGTGTCTCTACACTAAAATTTAAGTCAGATACAAATCAAAGCCCTGAAAAAAATTACAGGGTTTTGTGTCTCTGGTTCACATTTTCTGTTCTAATACCATCACTGCCTCCCCAAAAAATTACAAACACTTCTTTCATTTTCAGCTTTTTTTATTATTCTGATGCATGCCTTATAGATGGAGGCAAATCAGACTCACCAGGCCTGACGCTCAGCTGAGGAAAACCATGAGAGGACCACCAGGGTGTTTTTGTGGAGGGTTGTTTTTGAGGTTTTTTGGGTTTTGTTTTTTTTTTAGTTTTTGGGGAGTTGGGGTTTTTTTAGGGTCTTGTTTGCTTTTTTTTTTGAAGCAGAGTTACAACAGCTTGCAAAAATCTTTGGACAACATACATTTAGCAATTCTACATTTGTTTTTTACATCATGCTGGTATTTCAGGATAATTCTGAACACCGGGAACAGCTCCAAGTGTCTCAGGTCACTTCTGAAAGTACAGTTGGCTTCAGTCCCACAGGTCATTCCCTTGGAGGGCTTCCCAACATCTCAGGAGCACCCAATCAAAAAATCCAAAACCACACAGAGACATTAATTCCCACTCAAAGCCCATCCTCTGGTGATTTGTGCCTGTCGAGCTCTGAAGGATGAAGCCCCAACATCCCGAACACTTAACAGGCAGAGAGAAGTCACATCTTCACCACATTCCCAGCACTTGACCCCAGCACTGGGCAGGGAAGTGGTGGCAGCAGACAAGACTCTGGCAAGAAATCAGGACCCAGTTTTGCAACCATTACTCCTGCCCCACTGAAGGCTGGAGGTATGGGGTAATGTCCCCAGAGCAGACCCTTATCACCCTTACCCACAAGGCAACAAAGCCACTCGTATCCCTGGGCAAAGCAGGCTCTTATTGCATGGTGGAGGGGGCAGCAGCCTTAACAGGGCGTTTGTTTTTTCCAAGCTGGCACGAGAATAAGGCACAGGTATGCATGTGAGACGAGGGCAGGGGTCACAGTGAGAAGAAGTAATAATGACTTCCAGGTTTCGGAATTGCCTGGCACTCCAGAGCCAGCAGATTCCAACTCTTCCAGCTATTCACAGCCAGGAAATACCCTCTCTCCCAGTCATCGCTCAAAATAATAAATATTTATTTATAAATTGTACACAGCCTGTTCACCTAGCATGGGGCTGAACACAGCAATGCAACCCCTTAATGGTCAGAATACCTGCAACAGCAAACAGGGACCACAAGTTCCACACACACAAGCTCAGACAGTACCAGGAAGCATCACCAGCATCCAAGAAATTATGAAGACTACTGGAGAATTTCTCAGAGTTTTACATTTATTCTCTCTTCCAAATCAGAGAGATCTTTCCCAGGTCATAATCCCTCAAAAGAGGAGACTTCCTACTCTATCACCAAGCAGGCTCAGCTCCAGCCATGGAACACAGGTGTCAGGCTCTCATCCTGGCATAAAAGGAGATGGGTGCTGATGGTGCTTTGGATGCAGCACTGGGTAGAGCACAGCCAAAAGACTACACAGGGAGCAGGAACTAAGTGGAGCACCTAGTAAGTGGTTATCATTTTTTTTTAATTTATTAAGTCTCAGCTATCACTAGCAGCCAGCGCAAAGCCTGAAAGCCCAGCAGAGTAACACATCCTCAGGCTTTTGTATCCCAGCTTGTCCTGACGGCTTCCGTTGCAAATCAGTTGTCGTGGCTGGAGACTGGACTTGAGACGCTGATTAAACAAAGCTTGCTCTGCTCCTGTCTGACGCAGCTCCCTCGTCCAGCGCCTCATTAACGGGCTCATGGATACCCATCCACTGTGACTGCTAACTCCACTGGCTGGTGAAGGGCATGCACCATGCTGGCAAGAGGCCGGATCTGAAAAAAACCCAGCTTTTCTGAGCAGTCAGAGCCCTGTCCCCGAGCAGCGCGGATCACTGTGCTGGAACCACGCTCCTGCAGCGGGTGAGCTCAGGCAGCTGGCATGGGGAGCCAGGCTGAGGTCAGGCTGCTTGGAAAGAGCAGAGGGTACTGGACCAGCCAAAGGGCCATCCCAGCTTTTAAGATTTGCTGGTTTGTCCCAGAAAAAGCCTCAACAAACCAGCCTTGCACTGCAGAGGGACTCGATTCCAAGACACAGAGTGCATCCATACCCCTGTGTAAACAGCCTTGGCCAAAAGCCAACCAGAGAGACCCAGCAGTCAAAGGAGGTCCTGCTTTCAGGGGAAAGTAGAACACCAGAGATAAAAGCTGGTATACAATGGCCCTCTTTAAAATAATAATTGAAAAAATAAAAAATCCATAGGAAAACTCTCATTGGCTTCATCAAGGCCAGGATGTGACCCAAGCTTGTGGAGCCGCCCTGAGGGAAGGCAATTAGCCTCACTCAAGGGATGCCAAAATATTTAGCAGAGCATCCATAATCACCCTGAAATGTTCTCTACTAGCAAAGCATAATGTGTTTATCATTTATTTCTAAATTAAGTGGTGCTTAAATTGACTAGGGAGTGGATTTCTATTGTATATTGATTAGCCAATAAAAATACATTCTAAAGCAAGTTGGCCTACAGACAAGAAACATCCATCCCTCTCCCTCTGCCAAGCAAGGTGTCTCCTTGGATGGGCTGCCCTACCTTCTCTGCACCTCTCCCAGCAGTTCAGCTCTTGTGCAGAACACTTTTACACAATGAATGAATTCCTAAGGCTACTTGTAAAATTACTAGGCGCAGCCTTGTTAAACATTCATTTGGAGCTAAGACAATACATTAAAAAATCACAAAGCAAGCGAGTGCCAAGTGCAGTGCTACCATCAAAGCTAAATAAACAGAACAGTCCATCAACGGCTTATTCCCCCAGCTAACCCCACACCATCCATCTGCACTCACCATCTCCCACAGATCAATAGCAAGGCTCATTGATTATAATTGGAACAGGAACATCACACCCTTTTCCTTCCAGGTCAAAAGGCACAATGACTACAAGCCATTAAGTACTTTGTGGCGTCACTCGATGACTGTATTTATGCCATGTACATAGTTATGATTATTGCGTGGAATAATGTTCATCTATTTCAGCAACAATCTGACCAGCTATATTTACGCTGCACCTTTGGCCTCCTTGCTTGAACTCTGCTCAGCAACATCTCTCAGCTGGGACTACTTCTAACACACAAACCCTCCAAACTGCTTTCAAACTACCAGTGTTTCTTGGATGTTGTATTGTTTCAATCTACTACAAAAGGGCATTTTTTTTGCTCTCCGCTCTTCCACCCTCCTCCTCTGCTCCTCTTGCCCCTCAAGCTGTTGGCCAAAGAAAACAAAGTACTTTAATGCACATTTCTTGCGTGCCCTCTGTGAGCACTGTGAGTCTGAAGCGTTACAAAGGTTGGCCCAAGAAGCTGCATTTCACCACCCAGCTGGGGAATATGTCCCTCAAACCCCAGCAAAGCACACAGGAAACCTCACCACCACCTACAGTCCCTCAGGAGCTTCCAGGGGGCCTGGCTGACCACCTTGGATGTCACTTTTATAAAGTGGCCTTAATTGCAGACATTCCCATATTGCACTCACACGACAGCTTCCCTATCATTCCAGGCTTGCTGTGTTTTTTATGGACAGCCAGCAACAGAAATATTAATGCTACTTCTGTATTTCAGAGAAAGAAAAAGGCATAGACACATATTTAAATTATATATACACATGCACACATACACATATATAAACCCCTCTGCTGTAAACGAAAAGGCTGGTTTGTCTGAAGGTGTTATAAATGCCCTTCAGAGCTCATTTAGTCTGGGCCGCAAAATCTCACCAATGAATTTGCCACATGTAAATATTCCGAATTTATGCCATTTAAGTCTTCTCAGGAACTAGACAGCCTATATATGCACACATTTATATATAATCCATGCATGGAGCCATTAACATCCATTCATGGTTTGTTATTCTTGTGAAAGATCAGCAGGGGAAAAACAGGAAAGTCCAAACCATGTGTCCTCAGAAGCAACACTAAGCACTCAGCAAGTTGGAAAAGTAGAAGGTCACACCTCATCCATGAGATGGGGCAGTTCCACACCACTTCTAATTTGAAAACTGAAAGCAGAGACAAGAACGTCAAGGAGAAGGGAGATAAATGATGTTGTGTCATGATCTCATAAAAGGTCTGGATACACCTACAGAGCCTTCCTTATGACTGTCATATAAACATTACACTGGAACTGTGTACAGGAGATTAAACTGGAGCAGAGAGAAGCTTCACATGTGTCATCCTACCAAAGGTTATTTTAGGATCAGCTTAGAAGCTGAGTAGTGGGTGGCAGCTGATTATATTACCAGAGGCATATCTAAATATCATGGGCCCATCAGGATTCTCATAAAGGGTTGTGGCTGCACTGGAACTTGAGCTTGAAGCTTGGCCTGCAGAGCAGCCCCCTTCCCCAGGGCTGTGGCCAACCTCCCTGGGCATGAACTTCCCTCAGAGCAGGACACAGACACAGCACAAGCACTTTGGCCTAAAGGCCATATTTATTCAAGCAATAATGTCAAGGAACGTACTCAAGACTCAAGCAGCATTTTCCCAGCCAGGACCAGTCTGAGCACACAGAACCCTTGGGCACAGGGCACATCCCAGTGTCACAGACAGTCCTACATGGTCAAGTCATCACCAAGCTGTATTATCCCACAAGCCAGCACCAGGCCACAGTTCACTTGCTTCTGTGCATGACAAGTCCCAGCAGTCAACTACCTCTGGAGTTCCAGATGTCAGTGGATCACATCTGGATGGTAGCTGCAGCTGAAGGAGGGCTTTGGAGGACCCCAGCCCAGCTTACCATGAATCCAGAAAAATGTGTGTAGTGGACTAATTTCTGCTTATATGAGAACTGTCTGTGTTCTCCCACATAAGCACCCACCTTCACAATCTTGAGTCAGAAACCCATGCTACCTAGTCAGAGTCATGCCCATGGCTTGAGATGGCCAAGCAATGCTGCCAGTCCTGTCTTCAAATGGCCTAATTTCAGGTGATTTGGAGGAAACCACAAAGCTTATTCATACAGAGAGTAACCACCGAGCACAGCACCTAATGGCAGTGCTTGTTCTCACACACAGACAGGCAAGCCCTCCCCTAACAAAGAATCCTCAAAAACAACTAGAAAATAATCATGTACTTGATTCTCAAATGCTGCCATCTCCTCAAGTTTTCAGAAAAAGAAATCTCAATATATACTTAAATACACGTATGTTTACATATATCAAATATATATGCATATATCAGCATTAAAATATTATAAATATTGGTGTTATATAGATTATAGATGTAGATGTTATGTAGATATTAACATACTATTTCAATATATAACAGATCTTAATAGTTTCATATCAATCTCTTCCAGATTTCTGCACTAAATCCCTGGTTCATAATTAGCTCTATTTGAATATTTTCAAGGCTTATAGCACAGTTTTTAGTACAATTTGTATATAATCTGCAAATGTTTATTGAAGCTTTTAAATTGAAGTTTATGTTAAAAAATGAACCACTATCCTGAAAAGTAGCTAATTATATCTTCAAATTTGTAGCTCTTAAGCCATCCAAAACACTACAGAAAAGCCAGCTTCATTTTAGTTCAGATGTAGTTCCTCTCCCATTTCCAACAGTTACAAGATGTTGGTACACCTATGACTACAATGATGTGCTCTTTTGATTAAAACAAAGTATTTCTACTGCAATTCTTGGATGAACCACTCTGTGAGGTTTTGCAGGCCCATAAGTATAAATTAAATCTGAAGTCTGGGCCTTGATTTGGGTGGGCAATGCTCCTTCAAGTTGTAAAAGCACTCAGATAACACCACATGTTAACTGCTCCTCTGATTTTGTCATCTAACAGGACATCACTCCTTGACTTTTTTCAGCACATTCATCACAGGAAGCCACATTCCCTTGGTTAGTCTCTGAACAGGAGACAGAACCAGCTGACACTGGACCTGAGTCCTTGTCCAGATCAGAGAGAATCAGATGCCCCTCAAAGCCCACCTTGCCTGCTCACACATTCCCAGTAAAGGGACAAACCTTACTACAGAATCATTTAGTAGCTCAAAAGGGGCCTCCAGTGACCCCACCTAGCTCCTACACGACAAACTGAACACAACATAGGCTGCAGTGATTGTATATAGCGTGGAACAGGCCAATTTCCAAGGCAGGTACATAACTCTGCTAACAAAGTAACAAGGAAACAAGTGCAAACAGCAGAAACTAATACAATCTATATTGGTAAACACTCAAGGAAAGAAAACCAGCACCAGTTTCATCTTCTGTTAGGTCAGTGTACACACATTCATTGAGAAAGTGATCATTTCTTTTTTTTTTTTTTATTAACTTCCTCCGTCTACTTCGATAATAAGTCTTTAGCTTGTTTCAGTAAAACCCACAAAACTGCAAAGAATCACCATAACCACTAACTTACATCACCTGCCAGAAATAAGATCACCTCAAGAGTTTGCAATTCAGAGGTTAATCTTCTTAAAGTTTTAAGACAAATCACTACTCATTATCCTACTGCAACTACACTCTTTGGCAGGAGAAGGTCACACCACCCACCAAAGAGAAATATATGTATCTCTAGTGGTTCAAACCACCAGCACACCATTGAAGGACTATTTTTAGCCACCTTCCAGACAGCCTGAAATCAGTGAGAAATACTTCATTCCCTAACTTCAAATTAGCCTTCAATAAAGAACTCTGATATATTCCCCAGTATAAGCCAGGCTGCCTGACATTGTTTGGAGGATAACTCATCCTCCTCCGAGCAGAGGTACAACCACAACTCCCCTGCTGCATAACCAAGGGAGGCAAGTACCGATTTCTCCCTTGATCAAATAGTCCCATACCTGAGCCTCCTGTAGTGCTACTCAGCTGAGTTATTACACATTGAAAAAGAACAGCAAGTAACTTCTGAACCATCTCACAGGCAACAGCCTTTTTCTCTCCTCCTACATGAACTGAAATGCCAAATACCAAACCTATTTGTAGCGGTCAGAATTAGTTCTAACAGGAGAACTACTAAGAGGATAAACTGATCTGAACATTTATCTAATCACTAACCATCATTCCTACTTATTAGTTTATGGTACCACAGAAAGTTTGACCTGTGCCTGGAAGAACTCCCAAAAGTAGGAAAGAAACTGAAATAAGATGAAACTGTAAGAGAAACCAATCTCAAGTTACAACCTCTTCTGACAGCAAGGGACATGGATCTTGGCTCTCATTCTTCAAGAACCTCTTTTAGCCATTACTGGAACTACCCCAAAGCAAGATAACCCTCTGTTAGACAAACAGGAAATTACACAAAACTGTAAATCTCTGCATCAACATAACAGAATACCAAGAGGAGATGTCCTACAGGCTCTAGCACTTCATGCTCCTGACTGTATTGATGTTCTTGCTATCTCTGAAGCTTACTCTGGAGGCATGAGACAGCAAGCCACCTCTGGAAACCACACACACCTTCAGCTTTAGAGGAAAATCATCCTGGGAGCCCAACATCCCAACTGCCTCGACTGTGTTCCCACCAAACACAGCACATCCACGTGAAGGTACACCTCATGCAACCTGCTGATTGTATCAGTACATTGCAATTGGGGCTGGTGATTGCTGGCACCACAAACCACGGCAGTGTCCCAGCACCTCAGCCCCATGCAAACACTCAGGCTGAGATGTGATCACTCCTGAGGCAATCAGTGTGCAAGATCATTACCAACCACCTTGTGCAGCTATACCTTGAAAAGTGACTCCATGAAAGTGGTATGAAGGTGAGGTAGGGAGGAAGAGGAATGTAGTGTTTATTTCCTTTCAACTTTCCATTTCATATGCATTCAGTGCCATGTCTGAACATGTTCAGACATTTAATTTCCCTCCCCATTTACCCTTCCTCCAAATCCTTGTCCTACGAATTTTATCTAGGATCAGAAAATTAAGCTGATTTCGTTTCTCTTTCTTACGAACACAGAGTAATAAAAAGACTTTGCAATCCAAATTCTGCACTTGTGTACACCTGCGTTAACCCCATTGTCCTCAAATTATTCCCTTAACAATGGTTGTGGGTTTGTACAGGTGTAGAACAAGCCCTGTAATTGGAATTTAACAAACAATTCCAACAGCAGAGGAAAAAA
Source organism: Horornis vulcanius (assembly GCA_013401035.1). Lineage (NCBI taxonomy): Eukaryota > Metazoa > Chordata > Aves > Passeriformes > Scotocercidae > Horornis > Horornis vulcanius. The sequence continues at coordinate 11,341 of VZUA01014907.1, forward strand.
AAAAAAGAAAAGAAAAAAAGTGGGACTTCAGTTCACTCCTTGTGGCATTAGCTAACATATTTAAGGAGCAGAAAAAAAAAAGCAAAACAAAAAAACAAATTTCAAAGGTATGTAGGCGTGTGCAGATGCTGGCGGGAAAGTCAGAAGATTTCCAAATACTGCCCATTTTCTACTCAGATCCACAAACCACAGCAATAGCACAGAGTTTAAATGAAGAAGTTGCTTCTCATTTGCACCATTTTTTCAGTATTCTCTTTAGCCTCCTTCCCGCTTCACCAAGTATTTTGCTTCCAAAATAAACTTTATAAGCTTCCTCATGGGATCACAATTTAGGCCATGATCCTACAAGCCCAAAAGCACAGACCCAGCTGGGCTGAAGACAATTCCTCAGAGGGCTGGTATGGGAGGCAAGCCCAGAGCATGTGCAGGACTGGGGCTTTGCACCACCAGCTCCCGGGAAGGGAAGCACCTCCAAACAACTTCTGCAGTCAGAAACACCAAGAGCAGGGAGAGAAGCCAAATGGGGCCAGGCAGAAAAGCAGGACTGAGGAAATGCCACACAACAAGAAGAGGACATCAGCTGCTCCATGTTGCCACCTCAGCTAAACTCAACAGCTGCTTTTCCAGGCTGAGCTGAATTTTACGAAGCTGTAAAATTAAATAAAAGCTTTCTGTGCTGTCATGAGCTCTGGCTTGAAACCACCACTTCAGATCAGCTTCCTCCAGGCCTTCTTCTCCATGCACCAAGCCACATCCAGGATATGGACTGTAGACATGGTTAGGCTTTGTTGTGATGAATAACTTGGTCACAACAACCTAATGGGAAATGTTATCCAGCTGGCAAGCGAATGAGACCGGTGACTTTATAGGGCCAGCAGTTACTCCTCAGTGGCGCAGAATTACTACAGAGAACTCAACACTGAAGATATGCCCGTTACTGGCAAATAACCAAACCAAGAAATCATTTACCAGCTGAGAAAATAATGGACAAGGGCTAAGACTGAGAAAGCCACGTTCAAGAGAAGTCCATCATTTGCAACAAGTACATTCTCAACAACAATTAGTCCTGGTACAATTAGTACCACACTGGTACTCTTTAGGGATGGTAGACATCACAATTGGTCTGCAAACCATGAATGGTTGAGACAAAATAGCATCATCTAAAAATGGAGACATTGTTCAACCCGACCATGGCATTGTCCAACACACAAACCCCACTCTATGCTCCAACACTGCAGAATTCAGCATTACTTACAGGAAAATCAACATCTCCCGACTCCTCTTTGCAACTCCAAGACAACTTCTCCATGATCAGAAAGCCCTGCCATATTCACACACCATGCTCACAGACAAGGCAACAGAACTAGAGGAGCACACGCTGCAGAATATTAATAGGCACTTCTGCAATGAAAACTCCAAGTAATTTTTCCATAGTTTTTCATCTTAGAGCACAACCATGTGAAAAAAAAAGTCCGCTTTTTTGCTAAAGCATAAGGAGATCTAGCCAAATTCTTCATCATCATCGTTAAGTGGAAAGTAATTGAAGGGGGATGAGGGAAAAAAAAATCAAACTATGAGGTGATCTCTGAGATACAATTTTCACAGCCATGACTATTTGCTTTAACAATGTATCCATACTCAGCAGCAAGACCTTCCTTTACCCTCTGGTCCATCCATACCTCAGGAATTCAGCGCAGTTGCTGGCTGATCCCAGGCCTCCAGAAGAGAAGAGGGGAGGAGACATGCAGCACACACAGGGTGCCAAGGAAACACCTGACCAGCCATGCCAGAGGTCTTCAAAGCAATGTGATACAGAGAAACACAAGACAGGGTGAAGACAGCGGCCTAAATGGCTCCTCCCTCCCTCCCTCTGCACTCAGATGTAGAGGCGAATGAAGGGGAGAAACTTAACACTGACTAAATGATTAAGTAAATTAGCCAAAGTTGCCAGCTCCAAACCTTAACAAAGCGAAGATCCTACATTATTTTGGGGAGAACAAATAAAAGGCAATCACAAAACCTAAGCAGCAATTTAAATGGAATTGAAATTACCAACATTACACCCAGGATAATTACTTAAGGAACTCAAGGAGCTTGGTATTTGCTTTTCTTTAGAAGTAAAGGCGTACAGGAAATTCAGCAGTCACATTTTCTTCCTTGGGCAAGAACACCCACACTGCTCACTCACTCATTCACTCCTATTTTTCCCTGTGCAGTGTCTGACCAAGAGGAGCCCAGACCGAGTCCTCCAGGCACTCCTGCATCGTGCACAAAAACAATCCTGATTTTTACAGTGTTATTTGGCTTGTTCACAAGACTCAGTCTCATGTAATCCATGGGCCTGATCCTTCTCCTAATAAGAGCAATGGCAAAACTCCAGCTGCTTCAGTAGTCCTGGACAGACCTTGCAGTGGCAAGAGGATAAACTTTAAGGGCCCAAGCCTTATCCATTCACTTTTCTTGCTTCCACAAGTAATCCTTTTAAAAATAATGGGACTGCTCCTACGAGTCAAATGTGCAGGACAGAGTAAGAGCAGAAACCAACTGAGAAATATTTGGGGCTCTCCCTCCAGCACAGCACAAGTGCACTTCCCCAAGCATCCTCCTATTCTGGTAAATCAAATGACAGCNTAGATAAAAAGCAAAATGCCTAAAAATGCCATTGGAGGCAGGAAGAAGAAACCTAAGTCCTTCTTCTTTTAAAACAAGGACAATCAAATGATGAGTAGCTGAAAATGTGGCCACACACACACACTGCTTCATATACACATACATACACAGAGGCAGTTCATCAGAAGTGAATCAGAGAGAGAAAGATGAATTTGAACCCTTTATCCCCTGTCCTTTATAAAGGCTGCCACTCAGTAAACGGAGATTGCTCTAATTACTGTGACAATTCTGCACCCCGTTCAAACAACTTTTGTGTTCTGGACAGGTTTCTCTGCGAGTTTGAAATTCTTGGCCTGAGAACCTCTCTTGTCTAAAAGAGGTTTCTCGTTGCAAACGCAGAATGCAACACTAACAAGTTGTCCCTCTTTTCAGCTCCTTTCATTCTGCTCTTTTCCAACTGCCTGATTCAGGGCTTAATGGAAACTTGTCAAGGCTTTTCTTCCCACAAACCCTGTAGAGCCCCAAGGCAATCTGTGCACAGAGCAACCACAGGAATCTTATATTGTCAATTAAAATTGAATAGACACCTGATAACCAAGTATGCATTCAAGAATAATATACATCACATGCATACACACAGATGTACCTGTGTAGCCAGTCCAGTGCCCACATTTGGGCACACCAGCAGCATAGCAACTCCCTACTTCCCATTTACAACCACCCAGTGACAGCCATGTTCTAGTTTTCATTTTTTTCTTTTCATATTTATTAAATTTAATTTCACATTTATGAAATTTTAAAAAAAAAGTACTTTCAAGGACTGTAGTCGAGCAACAGAATACAATGGAAAATAAACTAACTGCATATACCAAGCACTTGGCCTTTAATAACCCGAGGGA
>VZUA01014908.1:28260-40582 GCA_013401035.1 Horornis vulcanius
CACAGACCCTCAAACAGCTCTGCTCTGTGCAATTGTGAGTCCAGCCAGTTTGATGTCTAATGATGGGGGACCTCGGTTCACAAGCAAACTGGGAAGTTCATCAAAGGCCACAGAGGGACACAGGACTTGAGAGTGACCTTTTGTTTGCAGCATAAGTCATTTTATTGCAAAAATTGTTCTGCACAAAGTAAATAGCAAGTTATTTTACTGCAGATGAAGATGGATTTTGATACTGGCTGTTTGCTCAAGTATCAGATATATTGCTTCAGATATCTCTACCTGAGCAAGTTCTTTGTGGTGGAGCCCTGCAAGGCTCCCTTTGCTGGCCCTGGATAAATGCAGGGCTCTCTTTGCTGGCTGTGGAGATTTGCTGGTTTGTGCAGCCTGTTTGAGACATCCACTATGGACTGAGCACAAACCCAGGAGGACTGTGTTAGCTGTCTGCATGGCAGATCTCTACTTTTGATCCAGAGAATCCCACCCCAAGTGTGTACTAGTGATTTATGTGGTTTGTAACAAGGTCCTTGGTGTGTCAGAGAGGGAAGTCCAAGTCTGCAGCCCCTCACAATCCCTAACTATGGTGGTGAGGGAAAGGAGAGATGCTCATCTTCCTCCTGAGCAGGCTGATACTGCACCAAAACTGGGCTGCCAACCCTCTGCTCCTACAGGGATATCTGAAAGAACAGATCTTGAACAAACAGCCAATAACAAAATCTGATTTTCTTTTGTTAGTCATGCTGTGTACCTTGAAGGAGAGGCTGGTTTCTACTGGTGAGCAACTGATTGTACCAGTCACACCAGGACAATGAACCTTTAGTTTTGAAAAGGTGTTGGCATGGAGGTGTGTACTCCAGATAGAAGTGTTTGCTAATGGATAACTGTCCCCTGGGTGTGCAGCCACGGATTGGAGGGGACAGATGCATAAAGAACCCCAGAAGTGGAGCAGACTCCATCCTCCAAGAGAGCCCTGAGGCTGTGCCTATTCAGGAGAAAGCCAAGCTCCAGAGTCAACATGTCTCAGCTGGAAACTGCAATGGGAATGACTATTGCTGTCTTTGACCAGTATGCAAGGACTGATGGCAACAGGCAAACCCTCAGCAAAGCAGAACTAAAGACTCTGCTGGAAAAGGAGCTCCCAAATTTCCTTGCGGTAAGAGAACAGCACGGCACTGTTTCTGTGTAGCAGGTGCAAGAGCAGCCTGCAGAAAGTTTTTAGTACATTTTTAAGGAAATTACATCCAAAAAATATGCAATGGTTTGTAGGAAAATATGAAATTCAGAAAATGCTTTGCACAAATTGTGTAAAACTTGTTTTAATATGCAGGGCCATTCTCTGTTTGCTAAATTCATCATTGAGTTATCAGGATAATGGGTTTGAAATAGATTGGGTTTCAACTTCAGAATTCACTTACTTCTGTTTATCCCTGGATTCATCATCTCACTTCATGTCACAGCTTCTGTGAAGATAATTGTGCTGTCAGCAACTGAGGATCTTGACTGCAGAAGGGGAATCTCTCTAAATACTTATACACTTACCTTCTCTAGGTATTTATACTACATACTCAGTGTGCTCTTCAGAATGATGCATAAACCAGAACAGACAAACTCAGAGCAAATTGTTTGGAATTTGTTCTTTAATAGCAAAAGAAAGACCTGGATATATATTGTACAACATAGATTTGTATGTAATCATAAAGTGCATTTCAGTAGGTATTCAAAGTACTTAATATGTTCTAGTAAAAGCTTTGGCTGCCAGGGAGACAATTCCAATTTTTTTTTTTTTTAATTTGTTTCCCTTCACTAAAAATCCAGAAAACACTTTTAAATACATTATTCCTTCCACACTGAAGTAATATTTCCCTATTTATACTGTTTCATTACTGTTCTTAATGGCAGAAGTCTAGAACCAAATGCTCCTTGTGTGGCTCTCACTTTTTGTATACAGTATAGTTCAGTTTTAGAACAACTATTTCAGGGCACTGCAGGAAGGGCACTTGACACAGTTCAGCATTTTTCCATGAAATATATGGATTCACCATATGAAATCCATGCCTGCTGGAGTTGTCTCACAAATTAAAGAGATGCAATATTCAGAATAAGAACCTTATTTAGGTTTAGGAGGAATATATTCCAAAGTTTCTGGGAAATCTAAGACACACCCAACAGCATCACAGAAGGGTCCTGCTCCCATGCATGGAGGTATATGGCACTCACAGCACTTCCATATAAAGAGAAACTAAACCAACAACAAAGCCACAATTCTACAACAGCGTGGAAATCCCCCAGACACTCGACATTTGGTCTAAATAAGGCTGGGGAGCCACTGCAGTAGGCAGCTACCAAATGGGATGATGCTCAGAGGTCTGTCCTGTGTTTAGTGGCCTGACACCACTTTTTCCAGTTTCCCACAGCTGCTCATACTGGCTCTATTTCCTGCAACTGGTGGAAAAACTGGACTTTTCCAGGAAGATAATTAGCTAATTGTCCTCTTATATTCCAATCTCCATCTCCCTTTCCTGCTTTACCTGTTCTAGGAAAAAAAATCCCAAACAAATAAACAAAAATCAACACATTTTAATGCCAGTATTTTAAATAAATTTAAACCAAAAATGTTCTTTGTTCCTGTCTTGCCAGATTGGTAACTGCAAGAAAAAAACCTGAGAACATAAGCTTGACTTCAGAAAAAAAGTTCTACCTGCATTTTCCTGCCATTTTTATCTCTATATTTTCATTTTCAAGACATTCTAGGGAACAGTGTTTTCTAATTTCTTGTGTATAATTTTGGCCTTAAAATTGGTTATAGCTGACATCAATCACAGCTGCCTGGAAAGGTCTTGAATCAATCAGGCATAAATACCACAGGACTGAAGGACTGGACTCAGTTATAGAGAGTTTCCAAAAAACAATTCCCATTTTTGCATCTCACAAGTAATTCAGGTGCTACAACTACTTCACATAGTTCACTAAATAATTTGAAATATTCACTTAAAAATTAAATCCATTTAATTTACAAAGTGAATATGAATTAAACCTTCCAGACACATTCATCAGTCAAATCTAAGGAAACTGTTCAATTTTTAGTGATTTTAAAAGCTCTGCATTTAAAGTGAAACATCAAATTACAGAACGATAAATGTTGTTAATTAAAACATGACCAAAAATTGCCTTCAGATTTAAATTTAGGTAGTAATCGTTTTAAATTGGTGGACATTTTCCAATAGTTTATGTGATTTCTTTCTAGTGTTATATCAGATTTTTTATCTTCTACAAAACCCACAGGATTGTTTCTTAGATTTAACAGGTCTGTATTGCCATCTCCTGTTAAATGTTAAAATTGCAGCCTTGAAAATCCCTGCAGTTTATCGGTCAAATGCCCTCCTGTAAGCTTCTTTTCTTTTTAATGTATTTTGGCAAAATAAAAACAAAAAACCCCACAAACAACTAGTTTTTAATTTGATGATGCATTGCTGAACATCAGCCTTGAGACGCAGTGGTTCACAGAATCACAGAAGCACAGAATACACTGAGTTGGCAGGGACTCACAGAGATCATGGAGTGAAGCCTCTGGGTCTATACAGGACATGCCCAGGAGCCACACCACATTTGGACAATGCCTGAGAGCATTGTCCAAATGCTTCCTGAGCTCGAAAGGATTTGCTGCTGTGACCCCTTCCCTGAAGAGCCTGTTCAGTGCCCTAACACCATCTGGATGAAGAACCTTTTCCTGATATCCAACCTAAACTTCCCCTGACACAAATTCAGGCCATTTCCTTAGGCCCTGTCACTGTCACCACGGAGAAGAGATCAATGTCTGCCCCTCCTCTTCCCCTCAGGAGGAAGTTCCAGACTGCACTGAGGTCTCCCCTCAGTCTCCTCCAGGCTGAACAGACCAAGTGATCTCAGCCACTCCTCACACGGCTTCCCCTCAAAGGCCCTTCACCATCTTCACTGCCCTCCTTTGGACACTCTCTAGTAGTTGACTGTTTCTTATGTTGCAGTGCCCCAAACTGCCCTCAGCACTCGAGGTGAGGCCTCCCCAGTGCAGAGCAGAGCAGAGCAGGACAATCCCCTCCCTGGCCTGGCTGGCCATGCTGTTCCTGATGCCCCCCAGGACAGGGCTGGCCCTCCTGGCTGCCAGGGCACTGCTGCCTCACATTCAACTTGCCACTGACCAGAGCTCCCAGGTCCCTTTCCATGGTGCTGCTCTCCAGCACCTCATTCTCCAGTCTGTCTGTACATCCAGGTTGCCCCATCCCATTGTTCAGAATTTTCCTGTGTTCTCTTCATACAGTTGGTGATTGCCCACCCAGCCCTCTCATTGTTGAGGTGTCTCCACAGGGCCTCCCTGCCTTCTACAGAGTCAGCAGCTCTTCCCAGTTTTGTATCATCTGCAAACTTGCTCGGTATCCTTTCCAGTCCCATGTCCAAGTCATTTATGAAGATGTTGAAGAGCACAAGGCCGAGGATGGAGCCCTGTGGAAGCCCACTAGTGACAGGTCCCCAGTCTGATGTCCCCCATCATGCCCCACCCATGAGCCAGTTGCTCAGCCATCCCATGATGTGTTTATCCAGCTGTGTGCTGGACATTTTGTCCAGAGGGATCCTGTGAGAGACAGCATTGAAAGCTTTGCTGAAACCCAAAAAGAAGACATCAACTGGCTTCCCTTCATCAGCTAGGTGGGTTATCATAAAAGGATATCAGATTCGATAAGAAGGACTTTCCTCTCATGAAGCCATGCTGACTGTGACTGATGATGGTGTTCAGCCATTCCATCAGAAAAACGGCAACTTAGAAGAATAATGGCAACTTAGGAGAGTAATGACAACTTATAAAACGATTTGCCGTGTTAACATAAGCTCAGCATCCCTCAGGCTTCAGGGGGCTCCTTCCCAGACACCAGCTCCTGTGAGCAGCTTCTGCTGGGCCATAAGGCCAATAGCGGCACTCAAAGCACTTTTGAGACTGTTTGTTTATTTTCTAGGGTGGAAATATTCAATGAAGCTTAAATTTGACATTTGCCTCAGAAAAGCATCTTCTTACAGAACTGCAAACTGCCTGAGCTCCAGCTGAGCCTTTCCAGGGGAATGGATGGGGAACTCATGGCATTTAATTCATCTGGGTAGTGTCCTCAGGGCTTTGTGCTACACAGCTTTAATGGTGATAAATGCTGCTTAAATGTAGCAAACATGCCTCTCTGTGACAGTGCATGACTGCAGCTCTCAGGTGTAATAAACCCAGGAGCACATGCTTTTGGTACTCACTGCTGTGCAGAGAGCGGGAACACACAGGACCTTACCAAGTGCCCAGAGCCCAACCAAGGACCTTGCACGGAGAAGTTGCTGCATTGGGGTTGTGCATGCATTGGTGTTGTGCATGCACTGGAGTTGTGCATCCTCTCACCTCAACCTGCTCTTTTTCTTTTGCAGTCTGGGAAGGACAAGAATGCTATTGATAAAGTCTTCAAGAACCTGGATGAAAATGGAGATTCCCAAGTGGACTTCAAAGAATTTGTCATCTTCGTGGCAGCTCTGACTTGCTGCTGTCACAAATATTTTGAGCAGAATGCAGCCAAATAGTTGTCAAGCTACTCACAAAAGCTGTCTTTGCATGTGCTCCATATGCTAGTGATACGGATCCCTTCACTCCTTCCATGTACTGCCGTGAAGTTTGCAAGCACACTGGGCTGTAAAAATAAATCCTACTGAGCTTATCTGCTAGTCTGAATGCTAATTTCTTCTCATTTCTGAAACAGCCTGGGTTTAATGACTCCCACTAACTCACGCTGAGTAGTTTCTCCCTTTCTCTGGTTTTAAAATTCTTTTCTTAGCCAAAAGGTTCAATATTCATCCCAGTGCAGAAGCTGCAAGAATAAGGGCTGCTGGAGCCATGAATCAGATGGAAGCTGTTTTTCTACATCAGCATCTCTGGGATGCATCCCAAATCCACATGTGTGTCACCATAGCTGTACAGGACAGACCTCCCTGGCACTACCTTTGAGCCTGTTTGGTACCCTCCACTGTGTGGTTGTTGCAGGGCTGCCTTGCAGGTTCTTTCTTGGTTAAAACAACAAAACAACCTCAAACACCTTTTCTGGGTTTTTTCAGCATGGAGGATTCTGTGTTGTTTTGTGTGCTAGCAAGCCATCTCACCCAGATCACATAGATTTATTTTCTACGACACCATAAGACTTATGTACCAATATATTGATATTACTTAAAAATAAATTTAAATACCCTCACAAATAGTATGCCATCATATTTTTGTTTAAAGCAAAAATGGCAGCAATTGTTGCTTCCTTACCTGAAAAATGTCTGTGTGGGGAAGTAGAAGAATTTGCTTTTGGAGAAGCAGGCAAGAGACATCAGCTAAACTCTGGAAATGAAGCAAGGCTGTATACAGAATCAAATCAATATTTTGAAGAACTTTGCTGGCGAGCATCCCAACACAATCTGCAAAAACATTAATTTTAGTTCCTTTATCTACAGAACAGCACTGTTTGGTGCTATTCCTATGCCAGAAGCCAAATATTTCCCTGTCCTACTGCTTGTGCAAATGTGCTGTGTAGGTAGAGGTGCCACAAGTCCCTCTGGAGCCTCTGAAAGATCATGCAGCACAGCAAAAGCAGGAACAGGAGCTCAGTTTCACTGTGTTTCCTGGGTCTGAAGTTACACCACAGGTTTGGCTCATTCATAACCTGATACAAACATGCACTGCTTAGGTGTATTCATGTTTTGGGGAGCTCAATGTGAAAATTTGGTCTTCTTAGTTAATTTCAGCATGTTTTAACCATTACAGGTTTTGTTTCATCTAGCTTATTCTGGTGCTGGATGGTTGGAGATGAATTGCAACACATCCATTGTACTTTTAGGAGTACCATTACCTGTCTCACTGACAACAGTAATATTTTCCTGCATTACCTGAGCAAGTAAACTACTTGTCACCAAAATGTGCAAAAGTCTTCCCAATCCAGGAATCCCAAATTAGCCTTTTCTTCAGACTGCTCCATATTATTGCCATTTTTTTGAGATATCTTTACAGCTCTAATCCAGCATGGCTCTGCCCTGTGGCTGCTGTGCCACTTGCAAGGGCCGATTCTAGTATCACATCCCTCACTATTTTGTCAAGGCTATAAATAAGCAAAATGCTCTGCTTGTTGCAAAGCAAGGTAATTATAAATACAGAGTCAAAAATTTCCTATAGTGCACATTTATCTAGCTAGTGGTATAAACCATCCTCAGACAATGAAATCTTGGTGATACATATCACAAATTGATCAGTATATCCTATTTTTTTTTAATTTTTTTTTTACTTTTACAAGTTTAACATTAACACCTAATGTTCTGCATTGCTTCAGAATATCCAGCCTCACTGAATTTTTTTGGTTTTTACCACTATGTGGCACTAAATGCAGCCTTTTTGTTGCTCATTGAGCCAACAAATTTTGTTGCTTAAAAGTCCATGTGTCATTATTGAGATGGAATCAGAAGAATTTGTGTTAAGATTAGGAAAAAAAAAATCAGAAGTGCTCATAACATCATTTTATGCCAATAAAATGGCAATTTTATGTCTGGATAAATACCATATATCCCACCTAGGGCATTTTACTGATTGCGGTGGAAGCAGCAGGAGTTGAGGGCCAGGAAGAGGCTGCATCTCTTGGGCTTTTGGAAAGGCTTAGCTGCACCAACCCATCTCACCTTTGTGAAAGGGTTTCCCCTTACTTGTAAATTGCAAACCCCCTGTGCAACTTATTGCTGTGTTGTTATCCACAGCATTGAAATCGCTTTTAAAACATATCTCTTAAAGAGAATGTTGGTGAAAAGCTCTACCTGTCTTGTGAGCCAAGGGATTCACCTTGTTACTCCATTTTATCTATTAGATCTTTAAAACCACATTATTGAGCAGTGACAGCTGTGACATAGCCAATCTTTCATGCTTATTTCATAAACTTCCTGGCCCCAGTCCAATATCCATTTCACTCACCCATTAATGCCATTTGTCCATTTTCCTGGCAATCTGTAGATTTTTTCAGTGCTGGAGGACTGCTCACAGCAGTCCTGGTCACAGCAGCCCAAAGCTGCTTAGTAACTGTTCCACCTCCCAAAAGGGGTTCTGACTGACCATGATGAGCTCAAGTACCTTCATCTCCTTGAGGGAGTACCAGGGCTGCCCCTCATTGTTCTCATTGTTCCTGCAGCCCTCAACCCCCAAAACTCTGCAGTCCTCAACCCCCAAAACTCTTACATTTGTTGTGACCCCTTGGTCCCACATGAGGGGACACCTGGAGAGCTCAAAGGCTGTGCCCAGAAGCACATGGATGCTGTGTGCTGCTTTGCTAACCCAAGGGAGCTGTGCATGTTCAGAGCTGCATGAAGAGGGGGAAGAAAAGGGGTTCAGGGCTTTTTGTCTTTTTCCCTACAGATTTTTCAAAAGCTGTTACTCTGTGATGAATATTCATTTCAATGTAGTACTGAAAACTCAACTTGATGACATCTCAGAGAGAAAATGATCCAGGAATAAAAGAAATTAACATATAGCTCCCACCTTACCATAGAACAAAAGTCACTTTTCAGAATATATTATTTAACCCAAAAGCATCTGAACAGAGTCACTTTAGTATCTTTGAATTTTCTTTCCCAGTATTATTAATTTTCACCATGAACCTACAGTTTACCCAGAATATACTGTGTATTGCCTTCCCTCAGTAAACTTTTGTAATTCAAAGTTACAAAAAAGCTACAGAGATTACCATCTCTGACCTGGTTTTATACCTGCCATTTAATTTCAACTTCTAGGCCTCAACATCTTATGTATGATGAAATAATTTAAGAAACAGTATAGCCAGCTGTATGGGAAAGGAAAAGAACATAAAAGGCTGCTTGGAATATATAAGCTAACAGCTGTGGCTTGTGCACATTCAACTTAGCTATCTGAAAGGAAAAAAAAAATATTTGGGAAAGTATATTACCAGCAAATGACAATATAGGAAATCATCATTTGTGATGAGTTACAAATTAGGCAGATCTTAAAGGCAGAGTTCAGAAAGTCAGTTAAGCAGCAAATCAGCCAATAGGTATTTTCTATAATACAGAAAGAAAAAAATAAATTTATATTAACATCAGATCAATTGTATAGATTAAAATATTCCAGTATCTGTAGTTACCATTTTGAAATCTAGTGGGCTACTGTCAATATTCTTCAATTTTTAAAATTACATACTGAAATCTAACAGGCATAAAGTTACCTAACCCTTAAGTCACTCATGGCCACTTATGCTGCAGTTTTGGCTGTGAATATTCCTTGTTGTTTTAAGTTCACTGAGGCTCATTGAAAAAAATAATTCACCCAGTCAAGCACACTGATTATCTCCCCAGTAATCCCAGCTTGGGGCTGAAAACAGGAAAATTTTTTACCCCAAACCCTCTGAACATCCTACACTAGCAACGTGCACTTTCAACACTTGACCTGGAGTGTCGAGATCAGGCTATTCAGAAAATACATTTCAGCTGCTGGTTTCCTTACAGAAGGCAGGCAGGGGAGGAGGAGGAGTTGTTACCTGTCTTTTATGTAACAGTCTCACTGTGAAACTCTCCTGTAAGTGCTGGGAAATTGTGTTCAAACCTTTCCTGGAGTGAAACCCACCCACGCCAGCTGCATGCACCAAATAGCAGGAGGCTCAGGGCATCTGACACTGACTCCCTCCATCCTGGCAGAGGCTCGTGGGGCTGAGGAGGCCTGAAAAGGGGTGCATGAGAAGCAGCACATCTCTCTAGCCTGGTACATGGAGTGCATGGCCAGTCCTGAAGGTGTCTGTGTCCCAGAGACACAGTAAGGGCATGTTCTGTGCTTAAGTAATTTAATACAAACTATTTAATAGAAACACACGGCTGGCATAATTGATAAGATGTTTCTTGCCACGTGAGTTCCCAAACCACTGAACAGTAGAAGTATGGTCACTACTCTGGTCCTCTCTCTTGGACAATGTTCCCTGCAACAGGCTGAAAAGGTGCCAGCAGAAGACGAGAGGGAGCATCTCCTCCATCATTTTCTTCTCCTCCTTCTCCTTCTCCTCCTCCTTTTCCTCCTCCTCCTCCTCCTTCTTACCCTCATCCCCTGAGGGAGCGTCTCCTCCTCCTGCCCTGTGAAACAGCAGGTGATGCTCAGCCCACCATCAGCAGAGTGAAAATCCTGCTGGCATATCTCCCCTGCCTTAACCACTCAGCAGTGCTCAGAGAAGCTTTTAAAAAAAAATTAAAAAGCTGACTCCTGCTCAGGTACCTGGAGGGAAGGATTGAGGCCTCTGTTTTGCTAAAAAAGGTTCATGACTGCAGCCCAGGCGGGGCTGAGAGCTTGCCTGGCCACCTCTGGGCCATGCCCTATTGACTGTGTCACAAAGCTCCCCAGCAGATGTGCTCATGCTTTTGGGTCCCTTGCTGAGGTACCTCTCCCACGTGCTGGGAGCAGAGCCTTGGGGCTTAACACAGGTTTCTGCAGTCTTCTCAGATCCACCTACCTAGAAATTAGTCATTCCAGCAGCTAATTGACTATGCTTTTGTAGAGATTTTACAGGCCATTTTCTTCCCCAGACAAATTCCTTTCTTTTTCCTTCATAGTCAATAATTTTTTCTTAATCCTGTACCAGCCTCTAAACCTCTGGGTCACAGCTCCATTCTGGAAGCTGTTCATTCTCTGAAAGGAGAAGAAATTCCTTTTTTTTTTTTTTGTAGGGTACAGCTCTGTTACTCTCCAGCAGGTGATCAATAGATGCATACACTATATTATACTGCAGGACTAGGCACCAGAATATTTTATAAATGGGTTTGAGTTTGTCTTTTAAACCTTTACATTGTATCCAAATAAATGTACTGATTTTCTTTTCCTCCTAACTTTATACCTTTCTATTTAGATGCAATTGCCAATAGTATTTTCTTTTGTTTCATGACAAGAAGAAGTAGGTCTTTGTAGTATTAGGTAACTATTGATTGGTGCCTTCAGAAAGAACAAAAGGTTCCTGGAAAGAAATGGATAAGAAAGTTGAGCAGAGATCTGCTGTGAGAGCCAGAAACTTCCTTTCCAGGAGAAAAGTATATGACCACAGAGAGAAGCAACATGCAGGTCCCTGCTACAGTTTTAGCCATGCTACCTAAAAGGGTTTAACCTGATGAAGGCCTGAAAACCCAGGATTGCAGGTTTGTTTTGGAGTCATTTTAATTTTCAAGTATTTCTTTACCTTAGCCTGCAAAATCCTTGTTGTGCTGATAATAACTCCTGTGTTTCTCCTCATTACCAAACCCTACTCTGTAATTTAAGTCTGAGATGCTTTAACCAAGCAGTTTCAGATGGAGATGTTCTGGAAGCCACCAATACATCACAAAAGTCAACTTGTGTTTCTGAATTATCTTCCTCCTCTGTGCTGACCTCAATCTCCCCACACTCTCTGTGAGATTTCCTGTCAATCAATGCCAAATTAATATGTTTACAACACTGAGCAGTAAAATCTGCAGAAAAGGCAAAAGGTCCAAGACTCAGGGCCCTCTACTGCTCTTTATGCAGGTACTAAGAGGGCTGTCTGAAATTAATATTTAATTTTCCATGAGAAAACCAACTTCTTCCTTCCTACTACTAACTTGTCAAATGAAATGGATGAGAGAAAGAGAAAACCCAGAGTTGCAGCAGTAGGGGAACTGAAAAGTATCTAAATAAGAATCCAAAGTAAGGCAAGGATGATGCTAGGCTTGTCTTGGAGGGCTCTGTAGCTGGAGGTGCACAGGTGTGCCCTGCCTAAGGCTCAGCCTGGGACTCAGCCTGGGACTAGGGCTAGGAGAAAGGGAAAGCCCAGGCTGCAGTTTTAGGGTCCTGGAAAGCACCTTCCAGAGCTAACTGGGGATGCTGCTTGAATATTTGGCCTGAACATGTAGCTGGGTGCCCAGCCATGTGCCACCTTACCTTCCAAATTCACAGGGATGCTGAAAGACACACTCCTCAGGCTGGTAGTGTCACCAGCCATCTCCTCAGGGGTAGGTTCTTTTTAGTCTGGTTTTGGCAGGGATAAGTGTGATCCCTGCAAACACAGGTACTGGATCTTTTGATGGGGAGATTCTGTGGGGTCTCCCTCATGCTGAGGCAGTGGCAGATCCTGGCTGACAGCCGGCCCCTGCTAACAGACTGCAGGCACATCGCCTCAGCTCCGCCAGCTGGAGAGGCAGGGAGCGCAGCATAGGGCATCATAAAGCCAAGGCAGCAGAGTGGGGTGAGGCAGACCTGCAGGACAGGACACTTCCCCTATATCCTTGTTTTTCCCTGCTTTTCATGCTTTCCTTC